>NJFT01000191.1:0-78690 GCA_002221725.1 Scedosporium boydii
GATTGCTGAGGGGGATAGTGTTGTTGGTGGGGATGCTGAGGATGTTGTTGTTGTTGATAGTGAGGATGAGGCTGCTGTGGCTGGTGGATATATTGCTGCTGCTGCTGGGGAGGACGATGAGGTTGGAGAGGAAGAGGATAAGGAGATTGGGTATGCTGTTGTCCCTGTCCTGGTTGCTGGGGGATGAAGGCACTGTAGGCTTGGGGATGGGGATGATGCTGTACGCCCTGGGGTGGTGCCTGGGGAGGACGTTGGAGAGGCGGCGTCTGCTGCGGGTGAGGATGACCTGGGAGAGGCTGGCCCGGATTTGCGTTTGGGTTCGGGGTGCCTTGAGGGCTTGGGGCCCCTTGCTGCTGCTGACCTGGTGCCTGCCAGTAGACCGGCTGTTGCGGTGGTTGATAGGGCCTGTAGTTGCCGCTCATCGTGGGCTCTGGGACCGACTACCGGATTGTCAACTTGTTTGTACGACAAAGTAAGACGAGGGCGGCCGAGTGAGCAGCGGTGCCAAGCGATGAGATAAGGCTGGGCCGAAAGAAGAAGACGCGGGGAGGTTGCGGCGGATGGTACAAGGCTTCCTCTTCAATCAGACCGGGCTGAAGAAAGCCCGTCCCGACTTGTCTGTCCCTGCTACCCAACACAAATAGCCAGCCCAGGCGATGGAATAGGACTGGGAGTACGAGCACGAGTAAAGAGAAGAAAACACCAAAATCACAATTCACTCAACCTTGAGCCTCGCAACCCTCTCTTCTCCCTGAAGAAAGAAAAAAGGAAAAAAATTGAATTAGGATCGAGATTGGAGGGCTGTGCCGGTACGAAGTAGTTGGTGATTACAGGGGGGAGGCAGCCAAACTGCTGAGGAAGGAAAAGGGGGATCGTGGAGATGAGTCGCGAGTTGGTGTGCGCTAGTGCTACATGAGACTGCACTACTTCGTACTTTGCTGTTGGGCTTTGGAGGCTTTGGAGGCTGTGGGCGCATCAGAGCATCATCTCAAGTCGAAGCTGCGGACCTGTCCTCGTCCTGACCCTCGTTCTTGTTCTTGTTCTGTCGATTTGCAACGGTTCAAATATCCTTCATTTCCTTCGGACGAGACTCGTGCTGAGTCCAGACAGAAACGAATACCGACATTTCTATTCCGCTGTAATAGTGCTTAGTACTCAGTGCTCCTCCCGCATATTTCGCCTGGGCATTTTCGTTTCCATTTCCGGCTCCGTCCCTCGCCCTCCTTACCTCTTTCTCCTCCTCGTCTCTCCTCCATTCTCCATGCGCTCCGGTTCATTCCTTTTGCCGCCCAAATCTCCCACCCATCGCATCGTATCGCATCAATGATCACAGCGCCAAAATCAGGCACACGCACCACCCGCCCGCAGTTTCGACCAATGCCGGCAAAGTACAAAGTAGCATCAATGCAGAGAATCTCGTTCCCCCAAGGTGGCTTCATTCCCAAAACTGAAAACGAATCGCGCCCAAGCCCGAAAGAAGCGCACGGCCTGGTCTGGTCCGGCCTGGCTTTTCAACGGTCGCGTGCGGCTGAGGGCTCTAATTTCCCGCTGCCTGCATCCAATGCTCCGTTTTTTTGATTCTAAGCACTGCCCCCTTTCCTCACCTTCCCTTCACGCGGGCCCGGCAGCGAGGGCAACATGGAGAGCGTCTCATCTACGAAGTACATAGGAAGGACATCATCGACATCATCTAAACCCTGAAGTAAAACATCTCTTAAGGCTCGACAAAGTAACGAAGAAAAAGCAACGCTGAAACCCTCAAGTCCCCAACTCGTTGCGAATCGTGGGAAACCTTGCTTAGAGTGTAAGACGGGGCCTTAATTCGCCCAGGAGACCGATACTACCACCTTGCAGGGAGAAAACGGCAGTCTTTTTTTTTTCCATTTCCTATTCTCGTTCTTGGCTTTTCCGCTGCTGCAGGTCGTCCGCTCACGGGATCTGCACTTCAGCCATTCCCGCTGCTTTCGGTTTAGTGAAGAGCTTGTTTCGCCCGACTTCCCTGCAAGTCCTTCGCCCAAACTCTTCGACAACATTACTGAATGCTCGAATCTTGGGCAAATGTACTTCGTAATGCCCAATCGATCGACGTTTAGAGAAGCCCACTTCGCCAGTCGTTCGTTCATTCGTTCATTAGCTCCTTTATGTATCTCCTCCAATCTTCGCTGACCTAGCAATCCCATCTCTTTGAGGCGGCAATATGTCCCTGTCACTACCTGAGTCATAGTAGATCAGTTTAAACTCCTTCGTACGACTGATAACCCGCTCCGTTCTCAGTCTGTCCAAGATGCTGCTGAATCCCGCTTGCCATTGCGCCGGCCAAAGTCGTGCGAAGACTTCGAGAGCAGCACCCGAGCATCATCCCAGCTGAACCCCACATAAGTCTTCAGAAGCGATCAAGGTGCCACGGTCGGTTAGCTCAGTTGGTTAGAGCGTGGTACTAATAAGCTATCCGGCTTATCAAGTAAATGCCAAGGTCATGAGTTCGACCCTCATACTGACCATTCTCAACTGCTTCTTTTTTTCCCCTTCTTTTTTTAACCTTTCTTGTTGCCTCTTTCTATTTCTCGCTTTTACTTCTTTTACGACTTCTTCTACGTTTCCTGTTTTCCTTTTTTTTTGTACTCATTTCCTTCTTGTCTGTCGGACTTGGAAATCACAGACACTTCACTTCAATCTTGGCAATGAGTAAAACGTAAACTCAGTCTATATTGTTCCTAGTACGATCTCAACCAAGTAGAAAAAAAAACAAGCGCGCAAGCGCTCACTCTACCGCAAGATCTAAGCCGAAATAGCCCCCAAGAATATAACACAAGAACTTCTCTCTAGATATGAACACGAACACGAGAATAATGGCCTGAACACCCATTGTTTCACAAGCCTTAGCTTCAAGCCTCGGCTAGTACCGCCCTTAGCCAAGTGTCTCGGCCTTCGAGACCGCGACACCCAAGAACCATGAACGGCCGTCGAGACACGTTCTGGCTGTGCCATCCGTCATCCACCGCCCAAAAGCCTGACAGCTACCACCGACCTTTTTGTTTTCCACCCTTAGCCCGATCGCCCCCTTCCCGTATGACTTGAAAGTGTAGCTCATATCCACGTAGCCTGTATTATACAACCCCGATTCTCACCATCCCGTTCCCGGCTATAGGAATAAGCAAGACAATGTGCAAGGAAAGACATGGAAATAGAAACAAAGAGACAAGGGGAGAATCAGATACAGGACACAAAAATATATTTTGCTGAAAGTAGTAACAAGAACAAGGAAGAAACAAAAGAAAGAAAAGGAAAGAAACGTTGAGAAAAGTGGGGAGGTAAATACCAACAGGTTAAGAAAAGAAAAATGAGAAAAGAAAGAGAAGGTCTCATAACTGCGACCCGACACCATAACTACCACCATTGCCAGATAACCCAGGCCGAATTCGCACAATATACTCTCGTTTCTTTTTTTTTTCTTTCGCTTGCTGATGCGTAGGGGGTATCATCGAAGGATATGTAATGTTTCTGTCGCGTCTAGACAGAGATAGGGGGCGTCTATCTGCGCGCCGCCGCAAGTCTTTCTGCCGCCGTCAGTGCCAACCAAGTAAGGTGCACGGTCTCAGTCGCGGTCGCGTCGCTCCTGGCTTCTCATCCTCTCGTTCCACCTCCGCTTTCCAACCCTAGTCTCGTAGTGCGGCGCCACATTCTTCACGTCTTGCATGATCGACTCAATCGCCGATCGAGTCTTGTTACGGTAGCAATCCACTGTTCCGAGAGTCGGTTAGTATCCGCCAACGACCGGACATCGTGGACGGGACAGAGTGGGGCGTGTTAATTGCCACTTACATGCTCGCTGAAGAAACAGCGTCCGTCCCGCAAACACACGGCTCTGCAACCAAGCCATTCGGTATCCGAGCTCATTCAACCTCACTTCCTTGCCCCTATTGTTCTTCCTCATCCTAGGCACGCTCAGGTCTCCCTCTCGGCTATCGCCCACAGGGACCCTGACCATGACCGTCTCTCGGCCCCTACCCCTCCTCCTCGATATTTCCCGACCCTCGGTTTCCTGGTTGCCATCATCTGCGCCAAGGTCGTCCTCGAAGAAAGAGCTACCAGTGGCGCTAGGTGGGGGGCTCTGCATTTCGCGGGGGAAGAAGCTGCGCGGGAAAACACTGGAATCCTTTCGGAAGCTATCGGGGATTTCCTTCGTGTTGACACCCTCCAGCGTGACACGGATGCGGAGCCTCGACCCACGCACGTTGTCCTCCACGAGGATAAACTTGCGCTTCTTTGCCTCCGGCATGTCGGGGAAGAGGTCGGAAGGCTCATCATTCTCACTCCGAGACCGTCTCCGGGCCGTGGCAATCGCGGACATATGGCCCAAGGCCCCGGGATACGACGGGTTCGCATTGTATCCAGTGAACACCTGAGCTGGTCTTACATCGTCACTATTCGGCGCCTGATGGTGATGGTGTTCGTAGTTCGATCCTAAGCAAGCCCATCCGTCAGTTTCGTATGGCAAGGGCGAAGGTACACCGGCATTCATAACATGTGGCAAGGTAAAACGAGTAACCGATCGTGCAAGACATGACAGGGTTATGGGACGCATCCTAATGCGCAGACAGTGCAAGGATGGCAACGATCACCTCCCCCCTTGCGGGACGGCTCACGATGAGAGAGTTGTTGCTAGCCAATACCTTCGTACCCCCGAGACTACTCGGTGAGTAGGGCTCGAACTAGGGTTGTTGGTCTAGGGACCGTAGCCACTTAGACCCTTACTAGACGCGTGGGGGTTGGCGGGTGTGGGCGCGGGGGAGGTGACAGGGGTAGACTCCGAGCAAGGGGCGTGGTGTGGGAAAGGGAAATCAGAGCTGTGTGGCGTGGGATTCGTGATCGAAGTCTCTGCTTAGAGCGCCTCTCGTACAGCCCCCCTTTTCCACTTCCTCCGTTGCTTTTTGCTGGGTGGTGCAGCGAACGACAGAAAGCCCAGAGATACACGCCGGATTGATATCGGGCTGTCCATCTCTACGAGGTATACCACGTGCTCTACGTGCCCCTCGGATGAACTTCAACCAGCAACTTGCAGTTTTAAAAACCCTTCGTGCTTCCTTGATGCTCCTTTTGGGTCGAAACGTGTAAAACATCAAACAAGGCCAAAAAATTCCAATATCAAGCAGAAAACAAATGCAGCTTTTTATGCCGATCCCTAAGCATCAAAATGATGATTATATGCCTTTCAGGGCTCTCTCAGGCTCTCTCTCTCTCCTTCCCTTCCCACCATCCACCCAGCGTAAGACTGCCGACCCAAGCTAGACAGGCGGGGGAAGAGAGGGACTAAATAACATCAGCGACCAACAGGTTGCGCTCGAGGTTTATTCTGGTAATATACAAAACCTGTAATCGAGACAGGGGCGATTAATCGCTTCCTGGGCAGGGGAAATGGAAATTCGAATACTTCGTTCCGAACTCGGCCTTCCGCGTGCCTCGCATACTCTTGAGATAAGGAGAGGACAAAGTAAAAAGTTGAAGATATGTAGAAGAACCTGAAGTCGACCTGGTTGAACCGAAACTCGCGTTGCGCTATTAATCTGCGGGTGGAACGCCTCGAATTGGTTGATGACGAGAAAAAAAAAAAAAAGAAAGAGGAACATGCAAAGGAGCGCAGAGCAGAGAGCCTGAGAGGCCGAGTAGAGCATCAAAACCAAAACCACCCTCTAAACCAATCAAAAGTAAAGAAAACAAACCAGATTCAAGGCAACAAGTTAAGGAAGAAAGGAGTCTCAGGAACACAAGCTTTTTGTCTGTTGCTGCAGAGGGTTGAGGCGGAAGTGAGAGCGAAGGAGTTCCAATGGAGAATAAGGGTATGTAAAAAAGCTGGGATACAGGTATAGAAACTGTTTTGCACATGAAAATAACAAAAACAAGCGGTATAGGTATCTCTAGAAGTGCAAGGGAGAAAATATCGCCAGAAACAGTATTGAGAGGGGGGGGTGAAGGGTAAAAAATTAACAATAACTCGACCACCCATTTTCAAGTTATGCTGGATGAATTATTAGGGTAGTCACATCGGCTGAAACATACCAACTTCGTCTCCGGTGCCTTGTCCATGTTCTTGCGGGTGACCGGCGTGGTGGTGCATAGCTTGCGCTAAGCTACTGAGAGAAGGCTTCGTCATAGCAGGGCCAGGGCCCATGTGCGTCGGTGCACCAGGAATACCGGTTGGCCCGCCATGACCAGCCAGATGAGGGCTCTGGGCCGCGTTTTGCATCGCCTTTCGGTTGTTCATCTTCGCCATCCTGCGAACCCTTCGGCTTCGCAACCTGGGGTCCTGGTTACTGTTCCTCCAGCTGTCAACGGCACGCTGAATCAACCCGCGCTTGCCTCGGAGGGATGGGTTTAGCTGTGCGAGAGCCCAGCCGACCGTATTGCATTCCGTCTCATAGACCTGACGGTTGCCACGATACTGGTCTTTGGGACAACACGCTCGGGGGTAGACACAATTCTCAGTCTTGAACTCATGGGGGAGGTCATCCGTATTGACCGATTCCACATCGCAACGAATCGTGTACTGCATCTTCACCCTGTCACGAGAATACTCAAAGGCAATCCATTGCACACCATTCTGGTCCTGTCGTACCACCAACGGTGTCGTGGCCGGGATTGGGCCGGGTGCAGCGTTCGCGTTAACACCGCCAGAGGTTGTGCTTGTCGGTGTAGTTAGAGGGCCACTGCCATTTTGTGTGGAGTGAGCCTGTGTGAGTGGTTGCGTTTGTTGGGGCTTCTGAAGCTGTACCGATGGCTGTGGGGACATCTTTATGCGGGGACTGTTAGACATCGGTTGCTGCGTGTGGTGAGGTTGGTGCTGGTGCTGATGCTGGCTATGATGAGGCGCGAGGGGGTTGTGCGATGCAGTTTGCGCCATCATCATCGTCGGTTGCGTCGTCATGGTCTGATGAGTCTGGTGCGCATGTTGCGCGTATGCGGGTGCTGGTGGCTGACTCGCAATCGATTGGTACTGCGGTTGCTGCGTGGGATAGTACATCGTTTGCTGCAGTGACTGTGAGGGCGGCTGGCCGTAGATGTTGCGGTGCTGATGATGGTCATGCTGGGCTGGTGATGGGACCGACGCCGGTGAGGTTGACTGGGTTGCATGGTATTGCATGGGAGGGTATGTATGCCTCGGCAACGCTGCGGCCATCATTTCGGAGGTGTCTTGAGATGTACATGTCAGCCAGGGTCCTGTCGGAAGACTCAACCTGCGCGTTTACGCTTCTCCTTCCTCGTCTCAGGACGCCTAGGAAGCCAGAGATCGCTAATAATGGGAGAGAAATATGACCGACTCACCTGCGGAAGTGTATCCGCTGTTTGCGCCAGGTGTAGAGTATGGGGAATGTGAGTAATAAGGAAGGCCGTCGGCGGGTGTCTGAGAGTTTCCGCTTTGAGCTCCCGGTTGTGGATAGACCGATGAGATTGCGTGCGAGGTTTGGTAGGTAGGATGGTGTTGTTGATTTTGGCTGCCCTGTTGCTGGTGAGGTTGGACGATGCTTGAGGGTCGAGAATATTGTGTTTGTTGTTGTGAAGTGTGTTGACCCTGCTGCTGGTGGGGATGATGCTGCATAGGATAAAGACCCATTAGTTCTTAAGTGGTTCTTGGAATGGCGGATTGACATGGCAGAAGGAAGGAGGAAAAGGAAGTATTATGGGCCGGACGCGTCTGTATTTTTATTTCTGCCCCCCTTGCCTAGACGCCGGTCAGGGGTTGGGGTTTAGGTTGAGGTGGATGTTCCAGGGTGCATTCAGATTGGGGACAAGGGCATGGGACGGGTGCGGCGCGAGGCTCGATGCGGTCATGGGCCATGCAGACATGGAACCACGACGGGGGTCTCAGGGCTCCTCCTCCGGCACTACCCAGAGGAAACGCATTATTCGAGGATCAAGAGAGCCCCAAACAAACAGCTAGGAGCAAACTAGAAGCGAGGATAAAGAGGCAGCTGGGGGTGTTTGGTGTGTACCAGTGAGCGATTAAGGTTCCAAAGGGCGAACCACGATTGCCGGGTGACAAAGAAGATCAAGTTTCGTGTTGATCTGCTCGTGTTTCTTCTTCCAAGATGGCGATCGTGTGAACCAGCCAGGGAGTTGGGGAATAAAAGCGAAGTGGTGGAAGTACAAGAAAGAGCAGCGGATCTAGCATAAAGGGACAACTTATGATGCGCGCGGAGCAAGAGCTGTCTGGGACAGGGACAACGATGAACTGGGCTGGCCAAGGGGGAACATGCAGCGAGACTGAGGAACCGAGATTTTTATGATATTGGATTAAGGGTAGGATTAAAAGTGGAGATGCTACAGATGCCGTAGCTTGTCACTCACTTGGAGAAGAAAAGGACGAGCGCTTTTCGTCCTTGGTGCTTGAATCAATCTTACTTCTGACACTGGCAGAAACTGTTGATGAAGTCTGTGGTATGGTGTAGGAGGACGTAGGGGGCTGCGTCTGGTAGTTAAAGGGAATCAAAATGAGCCTATCAACCACTTGCTGTGTCTGGTACCCTCCCGTCTTTCTGGGCGGGACGAGAAGCATGAACAGCAAGTGATGGTCAATTTTGGGGAACGCTTTGAGACGCTTCTGAGCTGGTACTTGCAGCTGTACAGAAGGAGCTTTTCCTGCTTTCGGGTTGTCGCCCACCAAGTCCAATATTGCAGGATCGCCCCAAGTCTGAGGGAAGGTCCAGGGGGGTGTGAAACTGCTATGTACTTTGTACTTCGTACCCCCTCCTTCCATCCAGCACGCGCTCTCCCTCGTCCTCGGAGAGGAAAGGCAGGGGGGAAGGGGGCGGACAAGTAAGCCAGGAAAGAAAAGAAAGGGGGAAAACAGGCTAAGGGGGTTGATCCATCCTTCCCAAGCATGATCCTAGTGGAACAGCGCATGGGGGTTGCGTCTGACAGGGGTGTGGAGCTCCTAAAAGTGGTCGAAATTAAACGGCCAATGGCCATGCAGACAACCCGGTTGCTGCTGCCCAATGGGGGTCCTTAGAACCGGGACTAGAAAGCCGGACCAGAATTCCAGTGGGTTGGGTCTGTGATGTAGCCTTATATCCACCCCGTCCCTTGCCCAACGTATCCTGGACGGTCCTCGCTCCCTGGATACTCAGACAGAGTAGGCGGTGAACACGATCAATGGGAAAGTGGAGGAGGCCATTAATGATGGCTAGAGGAGGTACCGCATCGTACAGTACGCTCATTCGTATCGCACTGCTCCACGATGTACCCAGCACCACCATCCACGAGGGTTCTGTCAACGCGACTGTGCGTCGCGTGCGCTGCGGAACCCTTGTCGTGTTCATTCATGCCATCCTCCAGTCTGCGGGTCCCCATGTCGCATCCATGTCCCAAATTCTCACTTGAGGATCTAGCCTACTCACATCAAAAATGAAAACCTGGGCCAATGGATGACCCGTTATCTTGTGATGATCGAAGATCGAAACAGTAGTAGGAGATATGCCTAGATCCCGCGCAAATCATGTTTGCTTTCAATGCATGTTGGAGAATGTTTTGATACATTATCAACTGCAAGTTTCGTATCGCGTCCTTGAGCCACCGATGATTTGTAACACTGAGTGAGATTGACACGCCGAGGCCGCCCTCGGATGCGGAGGTAATGCCGACGGGAGCGAAGAACAAAAAAAAAAAAAAAGTGGGGTGCAAGTGACAGCACGACAGATTTGTCTGGAAATGAATATACCACGGAGACATTTGCTTCGTGCCCCTCACTCACGCAGTTCGCGAAGGAATTCTTCTAGGGTAACTTTCAGAGAGATTGACAGGATGCAGTCACTAGCAGCTACGCCATCTCGAGCCGGTTTGCTTGGCAGCAGTCGGTCCCCTCATTTTCTGGCACCGTGGCGTTCAAATTGCTTTTCGAGGTTACTGCGGACAGACCAGCAAATGCCGTTAATCTGTCTGCACCCTCCCAACTCATTTCAACGAGATCCAAGGTGTCGTCACTAAGGTTCGACAATATGCCACCCTTTCCAGCTTTGGATCAAAAGGACCGGTGCACGGCGGGGTGTTTGGCCCTCTAGCTTGTTAGAAGAGCTGCTCTTGCCGTTACTGGCGGCACAATGGAGGAGACCCTGAGAGGGATTTGATGGAATCATGGAGGGACGGTATTAATGCGCTTGTCATTATCACATCCCATTGGGTGTCGCATCAACATCGCGGACCACTAGCCACATGCATACCCCGATGAATGGCCAACTGAAGAGGGCGTGTAGGAGTACATGTTCTCGATGATGGCTGTGGCGCTGGTCTAAATCGGCGGAGCATCATTGTCTTTGGGGGAGGTGGGTAAAAGTGGGTGTTGATGTGGAGGAAAGATCCATGAAAGCGACACCCTAGGCGGCAGGGTAGGCCACGACTTTCTCTCGGTTCAGGGGTTTAGAGCTTAAAAGTCGGAGAAGGGTCAAGGTATTGCGAAGCGTGTGTCCTTCGCATGGTACCCCAAAAGGTTGGTGAAACATGGTAGCAGATACCCCTGTAACCCCAGGCTGTAGTTTGGCGAAAGCACTCAGCAGAAGCCCTAACAACCGCTGGCGAAAAGGGAACAAGAACACTTTTCCTTGTGGGGAGAATCTTTAGGCGCCTAGCCCCCAGCAAGCGAGGGGTATCCCCGTCAAAACGAGCTCGGGGAAGAAAATAGCCAGAAAACCGAGGGCAGAAATTGCGGGTGTAAATACAACAGCAACAAGGCAGTGGGAACGAGGGTGGAGAAAGAAAAGAAAAGAGGAAAAAAATAAGAATAACACTAAAGGCAAAATACCTGTTGAAAAGAGCTTACAGGATCCACTGCCTCATGCTTAATGTACGGAGCTGGTTGACGATTGTGAGCCATTGTTGAGACTTGGAATCCGTGACGCTAGGTCTGGCCGGGATGACGCCTGGGAAAGTCAAGAATATTAGCCAACATGAACATTTTCGTGACAAAATCCGAGATCATAATTAAATAAAGAGCAATTCATTTTTCTCGTCACATTTGAGATGAAGTTCTTCACAGGAACAGTTTCCGCAACAAATGTAACCAAAGCATCGCATATGACTTACGGAACCGTCACACCATGGCAACCAATCCTTAAAAGGAAAACTAAAGGCCAACATACCTCGAGAATTAAAGACAGGATTGTAGCGGAATGACCCGGAGAATTGGTTCAATCCGGGAAGACGCTTGTAGTTGCTGTACTGGATTGCACAAGGGTAAACCCAGTTCGTTTTAGGAAGAACAGAGGAAGATTTGCGCCGCAGTGTCAATTCGCATGGATCTTGATAGCTTTCGAGAAGCGCTAACAATACGGTGTTCGCCCGTCAAATCTGCGAGAATAATTTCGGATACTGTCATTGAGTTTTTGACTATGTTAGTGAACCGCCCCCAATACCATCGATCTTTTGGACCGAACGTTGCGTCGACCGGGATTGTCCACAATCCATGTGTGACCTGTTGCATTGAGCAGGACATGCATCGTCTATGTACAAAATAAACGTTCCTGCATGAGTGAGACGGAACAGGTGTGTGGAGAGACGGTGACGGGGGTTTTCTGAACCAGATTTGGCCACGCATCCGAACATGGACTCAGGAGTGTATTGCATATGAGCACGGAACGCACTCTTCCACGTTCGACAATATGACATTTCCACCCAATCGGCATGCATTTTTCGCCGGGTAGATGTTGGCAAATGTTCTCATGGAGATGCACCGGGGATTCGAGGCAGTCTTCTCTGAGCAGCCACAGTCCAAACGCCACTCGGCACCCGCTGCAAGTCAAGGGCCATATATCCGCATCGAGGGAGGCAGAAGTCGCAAGAGGGTTGGGACAACCACGGGAGAAACATCGAGAGTACCAGCCGCAAACGTGTCGGAAAGTGGGATTCACCTTAGCCTAGGGAAGGATTTCACTTACCCTCTCTCTAGCTTCAGCACAAGCTCGTTGGTAGGTCAGGGTGGAAAAATCAAGCAAATTCTGCAGCGATGTGCGTGGTTAGCAAGAGCCCATATTCTCCCATCCAATCGCGTAGAATCGATTCTAGTAACACCACCCCTGTTCCAAGGCGGTAATTGCATTTTAAGATCTGGAAATAGTCTTCCCAGCGGCACGGGTCAGACAAAATAGGCAGGAGTACCGACTCAAACCGACCCTGGGTAGATTATGGGCTAGCCATCTCGTCGGGTGACACTTACTCGTCGTTGTAAGGCAGCGATTACTCGGCGTTAAAGAAATTTTAGCGGCGGTGCTGTTCTCGGGCAATGATGTCGTCGATCTCTGGCTCAGAACCAATCTCTCGTACCCAATCTTCGGCCGGCTATGCCCGAAGATTCCAGTAATATCGATTTCAAGAAGTTGGAACGACCCTACAACGGCAACGGTGGGTAATAATTCGGTAGCGGGAGCGTTATGCAGTCAACCAAAGAACCTAGTGCAGCTTCCAGTTATTAGATAGGCGTGATATTCCCCAGTCAGAAAAAGAGGATGAGCTTGGTCGAGTTGCGACGCGACGGGGGATCGAAGATCCGCCCCCAACAGCCCTTTCTACCGACTCCCTCACGCGACAAGATGAACCAGCGTATTTCCAACTCTTTATGGTAGCCGAGGAGGGCGAAGGTTGTGTCAAAAATTCTTGAACGACAAGTGCCAGAGGCTGATATAAATACGTTGGCGTTGCAGTCGGGAGGTCCGCGGTGCAAGATTATAGAACAAGGAAGGCCAAAATACCTTTTGCCTGAGAACAATATGGATTGTATAAGAGAGCGTGTCCTGCTTTGTTGTCGGTATCGTGAGGAGTCCTGGAAGTGCGCTTCGAAGGCAGAACCCGAACTTGGGACGTTGGATCAAGATGCTGCAATCGTGCCTCCTTTCTTATGTCCAGGGGGATTTGATAATGACTCGGCGGGTGGGGGGGAAAGAGAGTGGTGGGATCGAAGACAATAGCTCAGATAAAGATAACGAGGTCGTCAATACGGATCGCGGAAGATGAAGGCTCGTCGGACGTGGTACGTTGAAATGATGAAGGTGATGTGAAATATTCGTAAAATCAAACTCTAGCACGACGAAGAAGGCATCACAGGAGAGAGATATTCCCAATGTATTATTTCGTAATTCTTCACCCCAAGACCTCAGGCAAGGATGCAAAGGCCTTCTCCTTTCCGGCTGGCAAGTATTTCTGACAAGGCAAGCTCAAGGGGCTGAGGTTAGGACTAGAATTCAGAGTGCTACCTCATAATGTCCCAGAGGGCAGTACTTCGTGCGTACATTGCCAGGCTACATTGATCAATGCACTACTTCGTACAGGGGTTCATTTTGCAGGGGGTACAATTGTATGGGGCCAAGGGTGGATATCATGAGGAAAGAGCAGTGGGTGGAGATGCATCACCACAGGCTTCTTCGTCCTTCACAGCGCTCTGAGACTAAGATTAAGCAGTTTGCTCTCTCATCCTCCAGTTGAATTCGACCCGTCTTTTGTTTCGGACAAACACGCCCACAAACGTTTCTAAATTCGCTCTTCTCGAAACATTAAGTTCTAACCTCGAAGCTTTCAGATTCTACGCTGGTTGGCAGAGTGCCTACATTGTGGGAAGGAATGATCAAATATCAATTTGATTGATCTGATGCTGGCTCAATCGCATACTCCGCTGGCACGTGGAGAAGGGAATGTACTAGCTCATTAGTTAACAGATGCTTGGGTACGAAGTAGACTATATATACTCCACAGCATCTGGTGTGTTTATATTGATTGATGTTATTTCCCGAAAGGCTGCCAGAACTTCTCGGCCTGCACAGGACGAAACACCCAGAATGGTGGAAGGCGCTGGCTGCAACGGCAGGCATCCACCAAGTATTGAATCTTTTATGCTGGAGGGCTATACCTCGAAGGGCGGCAAAGGAAGGCTTACGGCGGCGGGAGGCAGGTAATTTACTTTTTAAAGACGACAGCAAGGCGTCAAATATAATTCGATCGAAGCATTTGGGGGCAGGAAATTTCAACCCGCCCTCGCATGATTTGATCCACCCGCTAATGAGGAACTGATGACGACGTCCGCAATATGGTTTATAGTGTATTCTGGAAAATTAGTTCTGGTTCCATTGGCATGTCATGTCAAATTGTCACTCCCAAGCCGTGCCTGCCCAGAAGAAACGAAGTACTTCATAGTGGAGTTTAGGTACCGAGTTACTTCCATTTTCACCCATGTGCCATTCGCGTGGTCTGGAGGCCAAACGCGGTTGTGTCTCTCTCCACATCACTCAACGGCTTCTGAACGATAATCCGAAAAGGGACATGCACTCCCTAAACACCCAGTATGACAATCAGAGTACAGGTTGTCAAGGTTAACACACAATTCCAGTGAGGGATCCCAAGACGAAATTTGCACATAGTGTGTGAAACCAAACCCATGGAGAACTTCCTTCTCTTCCTTCTTCGAGGCTCAACACACGTCTACGAAGTACGTACGAAGCATGCGACTTTCGAGGATTCTACTAGTGCAAATCCCAGGATCTCGGGGACGTCGATTCCGGACACTGGTGCGGCACACCTGAGCACTCGTCGAGCACAAACATATCAGGCCCGTAGTATAGGGAACCAGCCTCTCGGTGCTTCAGCCAAACGCAATCCCAAAAATTCCTGGAGGAATCCGGTGATTCACGGACAATGCAACGACCCATACAACCCCGAATTCCTTCGTTGTGGTCAGAGATCGAGACCCATTGCGTCGCCTTTGCTTTTCTTGGGCCTTACAAGTGCTCGTTCTGGTGAAGAGAGGTCTGCCAAGAAGGCTAAGTGGGCATCTCTGTTCATTCTTCATTTCGGCAGCACGATTCACCCCTGCCCACGCGCCCTTGCTCGGATCTCGGGGGTGAATGAAGGAACCCACGCTCTCGGGTAACCTGGATTCCAGGGGCGGCCGAAGGTTAAACTGATAATGATTTGATCCCAGCTCGACTCCTCCACGCGTCAAATGTTTTTGGCCTTCAGCTTTTTCATACTGATTAATTCCACCTGGTTCCCAAAATTGCCTCAACAGAGCTGATAAATCAAGAGCTATTTTCAGCCGTCAATTAGGTTCGTGCACCTGCAAGTAAAATTCTTCCCGAGTATTGTCGAGTGTACGAAGTAAAAACTTGCCTGCCCAGTCGGAGGGTTAGCTCTCCTACTCTTTCATCGTCCAGGTCTACTTCGTACTACTTCGTCCTTCGCACACGACATCGGTCATCTCTCCCTTCCGACATGAAAACTAAAAGTGGGCAAATTAGGTTTCGGGGAACAAGGGAATACTTCGTCGCTCACGCCGCCTTCGAGCAATATGAAGTTAACTGACCAGCGCAAATCTTGTAAACTTCCAAGCCAACTCTCCTGGCGCGCTGCCCAGCGTCGGCACACTGTGCTCTGTTGTACCTCACGAAGGAGGATTCAAATTGTTCCGACTTCTCCGTTGTGCTAGTACTAAGTAAGGTACGAAAAAGAGAGGCTCAGGAAGCACTCCTTAACCTCTTTAAGCTTTAGCGTGGCGCCGGGGGAGGTAGCCGTTGGTTTCCTAGCTTGCAGATCCAGAAATTAATCATTGTGATGGCTTTAGGTACAGGCATCGTTTTTGGATTATAGGGTGTACTAACGTGGCCCTGCCTGGACGAAGTCAGGAGTGATCGACAGTGCACCACGGCATGAGCTGCGTTGATGGAAAATCGAAACGAGTAGATCTGCCACAGGGACGCGGGGTCCAATGCACATGAGTGTGCGCGGAAGCACAGCAACTCCAATTCCTCACTATTGGATTCTACAGCATGCGCTGCAACGTCGAGCTCTCCAGCGCAACTCTCACACTGCAGAGTTCACTTGTATCAACATGAAGGGGAGGGCTCGGTAGCCTATCATGGCAAGTGTGGTGGACTGGACGACACAGCAAGGGAGCTAAGCCTGTGCGATCATCAGAAGTGCCAAGATTACCCTAGGTGGATGAAATCCACTAGCGGCCCCCTGTGGTCATTTCCGACCACCCTTGTTCGTTGCAGGTCCAGGTCTGTTCTTTGGTACGGAACTCTCCGCTGGCTAAACCCACGCCACAGCGTTTTTGTATTCGTACAACACAGGTTCATCCCCTTTGAGCTATTATTTGGCCTCGACGTACCGAGGTACCCTACTTGAGGCTCGCAAAAACACCAGGAGCTGGATTGAGGTAATGCAGCAAGTACGAGACGGCGTGGTGCAATTCTATTGTGGCTCCATTACGGCAATGTCAGTGCGTCTTCAAGATTTGATGTGACCTTGCCAACGAACATCAAGAGGAGACAGCAGAGCTCGGCATCGCTGTACACTACTTCGTACACCTACTTATATTGCATACTAATATTGCAGTTCCAGCCTTTAAAGGGGACACCGAGCACACTGCAGTACGAAGTATACTGCAATTTGAGGCCAGCCCCTTTAAGGAAGAGTCGCAGAGCATTATGTGCTGAGTGTTATCATGGGAGCACCACACCTCTCGAGTCTCCCGGAGCGGTAGTTAATATGCATTATTATTGTTCCACCCGGTTTCTCGAACGAAACCGCGCAACACTTTCTTAGCTCTCACCACCATTAAAGCCAGACTCTCGGGTGTACAAGTAACATCTAACCCTGGGAGAAATGCAAGGTTGGATGAAGCTTCTTTATCCAAAACCGCTTGCAATAACATCCTACGAAAGTGTTCATGCATCAAAACTTCAGCTTGGGCCACGAAGTACAACTACGACTACTTATGAGTATACACCATGCTCTGTATGCATCCGTCTCTAGATGTACGCATCCAAAGGAAGTTTGACACTAAAGACGGTGAAGTACAAAGGTACCGAGGTACACGCTAGGAAAATAACGCCAGGGAAGTTCCCCGAAATTGTTGCCCACTCTTCACCTTCCTCCCAGCTAAGTTATGTTTGCCGCTCTCACACGAAAGATGTGGAGCACTTCGCGGAGGATATCTGCTCCGTGAAGACTTCACCCTGCAACTTTACCTCCCATCCCCCTGGCGGCAGTAGTGTTTTAGTGCAAACACTCGACTGGTTCCGAATTTTAGTAAAGCCGGTTCGAGACCGTGTTCAAACTGGTGGCGTCGTCGAAGTGTACTTGTAAGTCTGGGGAAGCTTGTCCTCCAGAGAAAAGGAGCTCTCAAGCTGCCTTTTAGGTATGGGATTGAGAGCTTGACTCGTGAACGCCAAGATCAACAAAGATACTCTGTGGATTGGGGAAAAATAGAATTTGAAGAAACCCAAACGCCTCCTGATGAGCTTGTATTACTCTTGCGAATATCGGCTCCCAGTTCTTTCCATCTTGCTTTTGTTCTTCGACCCTTCTTTCCCCAACAGTTTGGAAATGCAATTAAGAATTTGTAAACTACAATATACTTCGTATGCACCTCCTTCCCAATTGCACACTGCATGTGGTTTTCCTTTTCCTTCCTTCCTATTCATCAGAGGGAGGTACGAGGTACGAAGGATCGTGCCTGCCAGACATCGGACCCACCAACACTGTCCTCGAAACGGTGGCGGACATGTGGGTGGCCATTTTTGTGAAGTGCGGCACGTTCCCCGCAACGCCCTCAAGCTGTTCTGAATGGTTCGGCTGGCGGCTCGTTGAAGTGGGGCCGTTCCCAACTTCTCACGTTTCCCCAGGTCGCGTCCTGAGTCGCGTCTTGTGTTCTAATCTACATCCTTCGTAGTCCGCAGCTTTCCGGTGCGCAGAGTGCGCGGCTTGCAGAAAGGAGCCTATCTTCTCTTTGCTCGTCCTCAGGCGTTTCCAAGATTAGCTGCTCCGAAGCCGCCGCCGCCTTACCACAGGGCGACTTTGAACCACGCATACGAGGTAGTCTCCTCCCTAATCGTCGACTCAAAAGTCCTCGTCATCCTCCTCTTCGTAATCCTCATTAGTGGCATCCCCAGCCCCACAGATGGCAGCAATGCGCAGAAGGTTCCACTGTAGTTCCAAGAGCTCGAAGCTGGGTAGATTCTCCGGGTCCTCTGTTCTAATAACAAAGATTTGCCCCGTCTGGATGGGAGCACCGCTTTTCCGATGCGCCAGGTTTGCGCCCCAGCTCCGGTGGTCTGTCAATCCGGCTTGGACCAAAACGTCTAGGTCTGGCCTAATCTTTGTTCGCGGCTTCAGCGAGGATTTCCTTAGCCAGTGAAATTGTACGACTATCTCATTCCGGGTGCGCCTAAGAGGCTTCAACGCGAACCTGGCACTGTCAAACCAAAAATGGAGCTGATGGTTCATCGAGATGCAGTTTTGGGCTGATTGAATAATGACTGCATCTTCGTAATGCCTACGCCAGGTCATCGCTTTGTCAGCGCCCCAGAAGAGCCGAAGTGGTTCGTTGAGAATGCAAAAGCCTCCCTTTGCACTTAAAGCGAGTGGGAAAATGTGTGTAGCTGCCGGATCGCTTGTCCCAGCGAAGACACAAGCGTGTCCATCCCGTACTTTAGCGCGTTCGCTACCACTTCTTTCTCTGTCATCGGTTGGATCAGGAGCTCCCGAAACTAATATAGGAGTTGTTGGTTTCGCTGCTGGCTCTGCCTAATGACCATCTTTCGGAAGGTCTGAAAACGTTAGGTCGGAAGGGGAGAAAAGTTGTTGGCGGGGGAGTCCTCGGGGATACAAACAGGATCTCACTGCAGATACAGCCAGAGTGTTCAGGCCAATCAGGCCCAATGGATCAGAAACCCTCTTTCTAATCTCCGGGACCGGGGCAACCATGACGAAACCAAGCATCGTTGCGTTCAGCTCCGACGACATGTTACAATCCTGGAAAACCCGCTGGACTTCCCCCAACAGGCAGCACCGTTCGTCAATGTCCGTGATATAATCCGTGACGGGTTGAACCAAGATCGGGTCGGCGACGAGGGTTCCCAGGGTATGACGCACGGCATCCGAGTTGATGTTCAAGGCCCTTAGGAGTTGATCCACCAAGTTGGGCTCCAGAAAAGCCGCTTCCTCACGATCCATAGAGTTTATTCCGGTTGTCATCACTGCAAGTAGATGTCGTTGTGGAGGGAGGATCGATCGATAGGGATGTATCAGTGCAAACGGTTCCGTTTCTCGATGGTATTTGTGTGGGACAACGCTTCTTCCCAACAAAGAACGGTAACAAAAGCTAACTAGTCTCTCGGAAGAGATTCGGCTAAATCAACACTGTCAAGTGTACGCATACGTTTAATACAGTTTCCTCCTCCTGCACGACGTAATCTTTATAATTTCCTCGTCTCCTTCTAGCGGCAGCGTACACTTGTGGTAGCGCGGCTTAGTGTTGCCTCTTAGATAAGACGTCTGCTCTAATGCGCACCACCGTCTTAAAACCATAGTCATCACTATCTTGCTTCAAAATACCCAACCGTAATCGATTTCTTGTGTCCCGTCTAGACTTGGGCGCGACTCCCAATTTTGCTTGCAAAGACGAAGTATTCTAATACTTCGTATCTTTCTCGGTGGGCCTTAACGATTGATCATGTCATACCACGCTAACAGGCTTAAGCCCTTCCAGCTTGGCGGGCACGACTGATGCAGTTGATCTGGCTTGGGCTTCGCACCGTAGTATGGATTAGGAGATGACGGGATTCTGAGGAGGGGAGCAATAAAATTACCTTCCCCAACAGGGTTAGTGGGAATACTTCGCACCCGTCCAGGCGGTACCTGAGAAGTAGTGGAGCGCAGTGTAATTTCGTGAGAGTATGTAACGAGCCCAGGAGTACGAAGTGGAAATGGCTAGGATCAGCACATGGATATGGGCACGGCTGGGTTGACGTCGACCAGGGACAGATCACAATTGCAGGGACTCATGGGTAAGTGGAGCCGGTACTCCCTTGGCACAGAAGGAGGGGACCGATGCCCCCCCGAAGCCGACTGAGTTACTGGAACAGTGGCAGGCTCCAGAAGGATCGAGGCACCCTTTGGAAGGGAACTGCGAAGTACTTCGTCCAGGCCTGCTTCACGCACGCCACGCTAAGCTGCCGGCTCAAGAGTCCGGGGCGGCGGCTGCTGCCACAAATTGATGATTCAGGATCAACGCTCGGGCGTTGGCCATCACTTCCGCGGCAGCACCTACTTCGTATGAAAGATGGTATCTCATGGATTAGGACGTCGCAATGCATGATCATATGGGTCACTCATTGGAGACCTACGAAGTAAGATTCGCAACCTTCCAACTGCCTAGAATTCTTGGGCCTTGAAAGTCAGGAGGTTGGTGTGCGAAGCATAAGCAGTATCAATATTGCACCCAGCTCGGCAATCTCTTCAATCCTTACAGACCACCGATGTTGAAGAATTTTCGAAGGATCCAGATCCCCCCTGTTTCAAGCGAACTTCTCAAACCCTCAGCCATGCTTTCCAAATGCTACCTCCCAGGATAGCATGCACCAACATATCCGCCTCAGTCCAAACCAGGTTCGATGGAGGGAGGGCAAAATTATCCCACTTTTCGCATAAGACCCCTGTCGATATCCCCGGTCCCCCTTTGCATTAGCACAATACACTCCGTCGAGGAATATTAACCTTGTACAATAGCGCACACTACACTACGCAGCCTTATGAACGCATGCCAGGCTCCCAACCCGAGGCACTGGTTGTCTGGCTAGACCTGGTCCCTGGTCCCCCCATTCCCCTTCCCCCAAACCTACCTCTGTCCTGACAGGGAATCGTGCTTCGGGACGGATTCTGCTGGTAACGTCAGGGCTGGCCCTCCCTGTCATGATCGCTGCTCCCGCGTGCGTCGCATAATATCGCAACTCGGCCATAGGCCGAGGACTGCTGCAGTGGCTGCTCAAAGCGAGGCCGGCATCAAGTGGGTGTACTTCGTACAATTCGAGCCACTGCATCCCTCCCTTGCAGCACAACACAAAGCGTCGAAGGGCATGTATTCTCCGTCTTCTGCGTACTTCGTATCGCAAGTGGGGAGACAGTGTAAGCCACATCAAACAGCGACAGAGCATTTGGCTTCAAGTCAGCCGCATATTAATTACGCTACACAATTAACCCCACTCGTTGCCAAACCATTCCTCATTCAGCCGACACCCACTAAATCTAGCAAGTGTCGTCGTCGAGGTTGGACCCAAGTTCGCCTTTGCCTAGCATTTCGGAACCCTTGACGCCAGCTCATCTTAAACCGCCCTCACAAGCTTTCCCTCGGACAGGGGACTTTTGCCCCACACGACAGGACCCATGAGAGGACCAGCGGGACAAGGTGATCACGGGATGCCCTTCGAATAAGCATCCATCGACAGTACGTCAGATTCCCTTGCTTCTTCAAGAAGCATTGTAGCATGTCATACCATGCGTGAGACACAGGAGTGGCAACGAAGGAGCCAAGAAACCGAATCTCCGGACTATGAAAGAAAGGGAGACGGAGAAGAAGGAGAAGGAGAAAAAAGAAACCGGGGGGAGAGACGGGAAATTATCTTCAAGGATGACGCCGGGAGTGATGAGTTCCCAGCCAGGACGGTTGGCCATAAGACACCAACTGTGTGCGACCGAACTACTTGGAATCAGCGAAAAGTTATCAAATTCAATACAAACACTCCGCTTTTTTTCCTTTTTTCCTCTCCTTCTTTTTTTCCCTGAGACAGAAAGGCGAGCCACGAGTTCAGGTTCGATGCCACTGGACGGACGCCAATATCTTGAAAATCTCCAGCTCAGACCAGAAGACCTTCGTCGTCACCTGTGCCAGCTGTGCCTTCAGCTTCGGACGCCCGCAAGAGGAATCCCACGCCTGTCATACAGCAGGGAAAGGTGGGAGAAGCGATGATGATTCATGTTTGGGACGGACAAGGGTCTTGGTCAGCGTGATCCGCCATTCATCACCCAGTCCCGACTTAGACATAGTTTAGTAGCGGAAGCTGGCTCAGAAAAAGAAGAAGCAGGAGAGCGGAAAAAGAAAACGAACTGATTCACGTAGCAGCACCATCATACCCGTCATCTCTGAGGTCAACAGCAAAAGTTTCAAATTCAACACAGATGTCTCGGGTGGTACTTCGTACTGACTTGGCACCTCTTCTTTTACCCCTTGGATGTTGACTCCCTTCGCCTGACGTGGGCACTCGTCATCGAAAAAGCAAATTTTGTGTTTGCACCAGCTCCTTGTTTCTTTTTTCGAGCACGTAAAGTGGCGTTGTCCAACGGTACACGCTGCATTGTTCTGAAGCTCATCGGCGTCTAGAAGGATGCTAAAATTCCTTTTTCTTTCTTTCCCTTTTTCTTTTTTCTTTTTGCCCTGGTCTTCTCCATCCACCCCCTAAGCTTCAGCTGCCTGCTATTGACCAAGAGTCTACATCTAGAGACTACCGGCGCGTTCTGCGTCTCCTGAAGACACAGCGTTTACCTCATCAGTAATCGGAGGACAGGAGTCGACGTCAAAAGAGAGCCGGAGACAGGGATGATCCGTTCCTGATACTGGGTCGAACAATAGGCAGGGCAGTCCCCGGTTGTACGAACAGCTTACCAGTCGACGCAATCCATGGAAGCATGGAAGCATGGGGGCTAGATTGGATGATGAGTCGATTCTAAGCACATTTCAATCTGTCCCTTCGATTCCACCCTGGACGCCCACAATGATGGGCATGAGTTTGGGGGGATGTCTCATCTCGATTAATTCCGCTTTGGGAAGTAGTTCGATATGCAGGCAGTGCAGTGGTGACAGGAGCATACACTCAAATCACACCCGTGAAATTATAATACTGCACGGTCGGTGTGACACCTGACAGAAGATCCAATGTGCATTGAAGCGAGGTTTGGACGCACCCAACTTTGACTTCCTTTCTCTGCTTCCTTATTATTATTATTACTACTTCTTACTCCATTCCTCAATCTTGGTTGTCGTTTCGCCTTTTATGGGGACGTATCTTGCAAGACGACACCTATCGTCCATTCGAATTGCTCTAGGCTGGCCATTCCCTGGCCGATCATGCTGCAAGGGCATCTGTGACAAGCTAGGCCACGCCTGTTAACAATCTGAGTACCCAGGTAAGTCAGATCTCGATCTGGTGGCGGGCAAGAACCAGCCAACTTGAGGTCAAGGTCGCCCCGCTCCCCGAGCTGCAAGTCGCATGGGGCATCAGGCTGCATCGAGCCAAAAACGAACGGGGCGCAGAATAGAAGCCTCCATGCACAGCTGTTATTGGATCCTGCAGCCAGCCATCTGCTTCTCTCCTTATTTTCATTCCTTTTTTTCTCGTGTGTTTTCTTGCCTCCATGCTTGTCCGCTGGCTTCCGCTCTTTCACCGCCTGGCCCCTGGATGAGCCACTGGGAAAAGCAAGCGAGTCTTCGGAGAAGAGGAAACTCTGACGATAATTATCTGATTTGAGGTCGGCGAACAGTGCACGCCCCCATAGATGCGGTCCAGGAGCGACGAATCACACCGCGCCAATACTGTAGGACTGGTATCAGACAAGGGCGGAAATTGGACAAAATGGGATGGGTGTCATGTTGGATTTTGCTCCTCGCATGTGCTGGTCATAGGAAGTACAGGCTTCCTAGTTCGCCATGTATCGACGTGACTCGTTCAACCCGCTGGCTCTACGCATACTCCGAACGAGGAGTGGTTGCGGGTCAATGTGGGTGAGCATGTCCCTGTTCTCGAGTGCGAAGAATAGTTTTTGCTAACCAACCGGCTTTTCAGCCCCCCATCCCACAAGAATGAAGGAGATAGGTCGGGGAAAAGGTGATAGATCAAACCAGGGTCTTGGCGAATCTACAATAACCCCCGTTATTGCCGTACAGGTGGCCCACATCCGACACTTGCTCCCGTGATGGAGCGGTCCTGTCCGTAGCGTTGTGGCATCGCGTGGTACTGTCATCCACACATTTGCTTCCCTTCCGGGGGTCTAACAAAGCAAGGGGGGAAAACCAGGCTATGGACACTGAAGAGATGGTGGGACTGTTGGCCTGCGGTTCCCATGTCGGCCCAAAACCATGGGAGCCTGGGATCCCTCCCTTGTTCGCTCCCCTCCCTTTCGTTTTTTTCTGAGCCAGCTTTATTGACCGACCCTAAAGAAGACGAGGGTCTACTAGTATTATTCCCATCAGTCGGGTCGAGATGGTCGGAGATCTGCATGGGGTACCATTCGGACAGAGCCAGGTCCTAAACTACGAAGTACCGGGCCCTTGCACGACGACGAAGGGCAGGATGCACTGAAAAGAGCGGTACTTTGCAGTATGCAACTGAGTGCCGGTAATGACTGGGAGGATGACGCCTACTACTAAGGTACAGGCAGGCCTTTTCTTTCCAGGTCAAGTAAATCCATGCCGAGGCCCCATTAATGCCATCAATGGGGGGCGTGGGCTACTACTTCGTTCTCTGAGGAGGGAAAATTAGCAAAGGGGGAGAGCCTCTCTCAGCTCCGCTACGACCCTTCCACGCTCATTTCCAAGATATCAAAATCACGGTGCTCAGAACAGTACGAAGTGAAAAGGTCTCGAGCCCGCATTGGCAACTCTGCGCACATCCGTGCTAACCGGCTGACAAGCCTTGCTCGCCTCGCTGGAAAGCTCGAAAAGAGAAGGTGGGCACGGCAGCGTGAAATGGGGCGTTTTCCGCACTGACAATCACGAAAGTCGGAAAGTCGGTGTTGGTGGAGGGCAAGTGATCGACCCTCTTTCTTGCCGCAGAGGGAAAGGGGAGATGGCACCCATTGCAAGGTGATAGAGGCTGTGGGATTGCTACGAATTATAGCACGAGCTGGGAGGAGATAGGAGAAACTCGAAAGACACCCCACCCTCCTCGGATTGGGGAAGCAAATAATACTACGGCGAAGTAGTAATAGTGTGTTTGTGTACGAAGGATGTGAGGAAACGAAGAGGCGCTGATACAGCAAGGATGCACCCACCAGGATCGAGTACTTGTCAATCCTCTAGCGTGCGGGAAGAGATACTGTGGCGGTAAGTACTCTTCTTCCTCCTCTCCTTTCTTTCCTTTGGTCCATTTCCTATTCGTACTTTTCTCTGCCCCATCGGGTCACATCAATCCTTTCTGATGTCCTTCTGCTGCGACTTCAACTACACACTACTACCAAGTAGGAATAATATCAATTACTTCGCAGTCTCCTTCTTTCATTCAACAGCACTCCGAAGTACGAGTACTTTGTACAAATTGATATTGATCTCCAATCGCAAAAACCCTGGTTCTCTGGTTCTCTTCCTCTCTTCCCCGGCACACCACGCCCACCCACACCACACCCTCTCCCGCGCCCATCCCCATTTACCCCCTAAACGTGCATGGCGGGTTTTCCGTGTCGCTCTGCTTCTTCGTATGCGTCCTTCGTGCTGGATGCAAGTAGCGTCGTGTAATAGCCAGCCCATCACCACACCCCCATCCGAGCACAGCACAACACCGCACGTCCAGTCCGCCCCCGTCCCTCTACGCCCCCATCTGTACGAAGTGCGTCTGTACTTTCCTTGTCCGTACACACATGAGTCTAATCTAGTCCCGGATCGTACCACACCATCCCCGCCCCCAACGAACAGATTACGAAGTGGTCCTAGCCGCACTACTTTTTTTTCTGACCATTTTCTTCAGAGCAAACAGAAAGACGAAGCTGGACAACTTATCAAGAAGGTGCGAAGTAAAAGCAGCAAGCACGGCGGCATGGGGTGGGGGCACACCACACCCTTGTTCCTCAAACAAGAGCTTCATTGGCTTCTTCATCCGAGTATTGACCAAGTCAACCAGTGCTCCTTGTACAAGTAGTACAAGCAAACTCTATGGGAGATTTCACGGAAGGGACAGGGACAGGATAATCCTCCAAATGCTCGGAATCGGGATAGGAAGGGAAGGGGACTTGGACGGAGTAACATGGACGAGGGACGCCGACCACCATGCTTTTCCCAGTTCCTCGAGTTCCGGTCCCGCCAGGAAGGTTCACGCGCCCCGGCAGAACAACGTGGGAAGATTACTCTGTGTCACTTGTGCATCGAGATAGTGCCAAGTACCAGGCGAGGTTCCCTTGCCTGGCAAGAAAATCCAAAAGGTAAGACCCCCCCGGTTCAACACGCTACCAAGTGCGTCCTCCCATTCCCGCTCCCATTCCCTCCGTCACCAGACCCCCGTCAGTCTTATTCCGCCTGTCACAACGACCCCAAAGTGCTGGTATTACCGCCTGGCGTCCGTCCCACACACCCCTAAGCAAACAGCGTTCTTTTCCCAATCTAGCATAGTTGCATCTCCAAATCGCGACGGTCGTTATTACAATTCCCACAATATTCATCCCAAACGTAACGCCATCAGTAGCCCCCTTTGTCTTATTTTTTATTCCGGACGCCCCTCCCCGGCCCCCTTCCCATCTCGCGTCTATTATTATCCTCATGTAGGATTAGGGGGGCAGGGGAAATCACAATGCGAAGCAAGCCAAGGAGAATAAAGAAACTGGATACGGGAAATGAAGGAGGACAAGAAAAGAACAGTAAAATAACAAAAATAAAGAGGAAAAAGGAACAAAAGGGAAAGAAAAGAAAAGGGACACTAAAAAGAGTACAGAACTCACGCCCGCACCGGCGGCCGCCCATGAAGTACAGCGGCAAACAAAGCAAGGTTAAGAAGGAAAAAGAAAAGGACCGGGGACTCGATCCAAGAGGATGGCTCGCTAGTGGAGAGGGAGGGACGGGGGCTCTTTTTTTGCGATTGATATTATTTGAACCCACCCGTGGAAGCTTCATCCGTTTTCCCCAGTGGGTCTCGTCCAGGGGAGAGCCTGAAATGGGGAAACACGAGCGACACCCACATACCTTTTGCGGGCTAAAGCGCACATCCAAAGGGTACTTTTCCGTACAGTATGCTCGACGGCTCTCCTCAGGTTTCCCGAAACAAACAATTTTCAATACGAAAAGGGGATGAGAGAGAGAGAGAGAGCGAAAAAGTGTTGGCAAGCCAATCCACTAAGTCCTCGGCAAGTATAGCGTCCTTTCCGGGGCCCTCTTTCGTGGGGGGAGCCTTTCTTTGCTCGTCGCAAAGTTCCTTCCTTCACTCCGCCCAAGCTCGTACTGGGAGTCGTCGTTGTTAGTGCAGAGGGAGGGAGAGGTGCCAATCGTGCGGAACCGACGCCAGCCACATCTTTTCGCTTAAGATTACAGGGCCCAAGCAAAAACGGGGTTTATTACGTCTTGGCGGTGCCTCGACCTTACGTCTGGAAAGCACGAGGATACGCAGAAAGAAGGGGGAAAAAAAGGAAATTGTAAGAATACCTTTCGACTCGAAGAAGAAAGGAGAAGGAAAAAGTATCGGTGTGACTGATGCCGCAGACCGGTTCCACAACCGTGCGTGTGTGGTGTTGATTTCCGCGATTTCAGACAACAAAACTGGCAAAACTACTGTGGGTATCACTTCTTATTACGAAGAAGTGGTGTGCTGGATCGAACGTCCTGCCACTACCTTTTTTTTCTTTTCGCGGGAAAGGAGACTGAATTAGGAAATGCTGAACTGACCAGAAAGAGGATCTGTATGAAATGTACCATTGCAGGTTGGTTCAGTCGTATTCGTAACAATGTGAGAGGGAAAATGTGACATTTTGCACTAATCTTCGTCCCACACTCGCGGGATTTCAAGACAGCAGTGCTCTGCTGGCAGACCCCGTCAAATTTTAGTCTGACTGTCCAACATGTAGTGTAGGGAGGTGTGTCAACCAGCCAGTCCAGCTCCCCCGGCGAACAGACCCTCGGGGATGGGAACGGGTGTGCCCGACAGAAGGAAAAGGGGGGGAGTGGAGGGCGGTCAGCCCCCCTCCGTTCGCCACGGCGAGGCTGTGAATTGGATCGCGTGTGACAGTTGGGCGGCCTCGTAGATATTAGTCTTCTTTCACCTTGTAAGATCAAATTGCAATTTCAGGAGGACTCCAAGGACGTGTGGATGAGGGTTTGAACTAGTCACAGACGATCGTTTTTATTTTTTCATTCTTCGGCGGGAGAGCTGCCTTGTAAGTGGTCCACGTAGGACGACCATGCAAGCTGCGGGCAAACGGTCTGTTGGTGGTGGCGAACCACCAGCGCGATGTAAGTCAGCAAAATCCCAAAAAAGTGTATCTTGAGCATCCCCAGAGGCTAGATCAGTTCGTACATTCGTAAATGAAGGTATCGTATACTCCAGGAGGCATCCGGAGAACCCTTCACTGCTTGGTTTGGTTCTGCTCTGCCCGCTTAGCTGGGGAGAGAATGCGCCTCGAGGCTGCTCCCTGAGGACTCGGGATTCATGCCAACTCGCATCGAGGATTGGGAACTCCAATGAACAAAAACGCCCATGTCAGGAGTGTTCCTTGGCTTTGATCTCGGCACCCTTTGAAGTTGGACCTCCTCATATGACCAGCCCATGGCTGTCTACTCTCTGAATCAGGCACCCTGAGGCTCTCAAATCTAGAGTACGTAGTAGGAGTGCTTGAGGGTGAATAGAAGGCGTATCAGAGAGAAACCGTGAAATCCCATCTCAGTAGAGGAGACTGATGGAACGAAATGAAGCTCCCAGGCCATCGACACGCAATATCTTCGAAACGACAAACTTGTGACTAATATCAGCAACTCGCTTCGTGTCATCATTAACTACCTTTCCCATTTCCTTTTCCCTTTGTACATGCCTCCAAGTTCAAACCCCGTGTCAAAGTAGCTTCATATACATCATCAACCATACATGCTCACAGATCTATCCTATCCCAATGATAAAAAGGTATATCAATCTTTTCTTGTCGCGCAAGGAAACCGAGCTTCACCGTGCCATAGAAAACATGTCGCTGGTATCCAGGAAGCGCTTCTCCATGTATAAATGCACCGCATATAGAATAGGAAGTGAGTAAGCAAAAAATGAAACAAGAAACCGTAAAAGTGGCCGATAGCTGCCAGTCAATATATAATGTCGGGACATCGACGTCGGGACGGGGATCATGGTGCCGCAGGGTCTCGTTCTCGCTCACGGTACGATCGCCTATGGTGACGATGCTCCTGACGCCGGCGGTGCTCGTCCTCTTCTTCGTCATACCGACGGTGTCTCCTGTGCCGGCGTTCACGGTCGCCCTCGTCCGCATCGTCCTCGTTATAGTCGTCCCTCTCTCTATACCGGCGATGTTTTCTGCGATCGTCATCTCTTTCATCATCACTATAGTCTTGTCCTTTGCTCTTCTCATACTCTTTCCTCCTTCTCTCTGTGAGGTCACACGTAAATGTCAGTAAGGGGGAGGCAACCAAACTTGACTCGATTCAGCCTGTAGCCAAGGTAACAAAATTGAGTCTTACCTCTCAGCACCGCCGTTGCGGCGGCGTACCCCTGAATCTCCTCCTTGCTCAAGACACGAAGCACAATAACAAAGTCATCTCGCACCTCAAACCGCTCCTTGCCCATGGCAAGAGCCTCGGGATTAACAATCTTGCGGCTGATTCTCGTCCAGCGCGCGCCAGCCGGAACCTCTTTGAGTTTCTCATCGTTCTTGTGAGGTGCGACGCCCTCCCTAATAGGGTTCGGGTCCTCGGGGAACTTGCTACTCGGAGGCTTGAGGATGCCCTTAATGGGCTTTGCTCCAGCCTTCTCAGGTGGTGGAGAGACGACGCGAACGGCCTTGTCTTCGGGTTTGGAGACTACGAGATCATGACCCTGAGATGATGGCTCCCGCCTGCTCGATGCAGAGCGCTCATCCTTTCGAGAGTCTCGGCGTGGGCTGTCATTTGGATCCTCCACGACGACCACTTTTTCTTGCTTATCGGAGACGTTCATAGACGCAAGCTTCTGTTGGACGTCGCGTATGTCGTCTGCGTCCCTAGGGTTGAAAGATGATCGCCTCTCCCGCTGTCGGGATCTATCGGCTTCATCTTCGGTTCGAAGAGAGTCACGACTGACCCTCGGTGAGCTCTCGGCAGCAGCAGGAGGTGCATCAGCCTCCGGTCGGCTATCCTCCGCCGGCGACGGCTCGGGAGGATCGGCCCGCTCCTTGCGTTCCCTGGGCACATACACCTTCTCGCGAGGCCGGCGGCGATCAGAAGCGCGAGCACTGATTATCTCGACTTCATCACCCGACGAGCTCCAATCATCTTCTTCAGATTCTCTCTGTGATGCGCGTTCCTTGTCCCTCTCCGGGGATTCTCGCCTCTCCCTACGCTTCTTATCAACTTCCTTATCCTCTTTATTCGTAGGAGTAAGGCCAATAGCGGACGCGGCAATTCCGAGACCGGCTTTCAGGTTATCCCGAAGGTTCTTTGCGGGCTCCGCATCCTCTTTGTTGGCGAGGGGCACGTCTTTATCGTCGTCCTCCTTCGCAGCCGGTCTCTGCTTACTCTTCCTCCGCTCATGCCTATCATCGAGCTCCCGCTTTTCAATACGATCCCAATCACGATCAATATCCTCGTCAGATCTCCGTGGCGGGTGCGATTCAACATATTCTCTACGATCACGCTCACGATCACGTTCTCGTTCTCGTTCTCGTTCTCGTTCTCGTTCTCGTTCTCGTTCTCGTTCTCGTTCTCGTTCACGCCGCTCCCGCCTGTCATCGGTTTCTGGAGGCGGCGGGCCAGACTCAGTTCGGATACCGAATCCTCGCAATCGGACATCATCATCCACAAACACTTCCTCGTCCAGGTGGCGGCGCCCTGGATCCTCAAATTCCCGGTGTTCTCTCTGGTGGCGGGGTTCCTCCCTCTCACGAGGATAGTAATAGTCATCGCCGTGTGAGACACGGGGTGGAATCTCTTGATATAACGAAACGGGCCGGACATGCCTGTTGGAGCCTCGGCGCTCGCGTGGGCTGCCCGGAGCGCCGTCGCGGAGAGCCGGGGGCGGAATGGGAGCTGGTGGGGGTACCGGCTCATACAGCGCGGAACTTCGATTTAGCTTGTCCAGGCCCCAGGTGGTAGGCGGTGGGCCGCCACGATTTTCGGACTTGCTCAAGCCAGGAGCTGGTTCGTGAGTACGATTCGGCTCAGTGCTGAGTCCGCGGGGTCCAGGGTTGTAGTAAACGTTTGGTCGGGCATAGTGATCGAAGCTGTCATGTCGTCGGTGATGATGGTGTTGCTTCGGATGCTCGAGATCATACTGCAGTAGCTCGCCCGGTTTTGTATAACCGTAATCTTCGCCCAAGTCAATGGTTGACTGTCGAGGATTGCTGGAGTAGACGACGGTGGGTCGTGCGCTGCGATACGCCTCCGCACGTGAGGATGCCGGGATGATATCAGGACCCCTAAGGCGCGTCATGTAATCTTCATCGCTTGCGTCAAACGTAGGACTGTACAGCTGTCGGGCGGGTGCGGGCTGATGGTTAACGCTACTCGAGCGAATGGACGAAGAAGGGCGATATTCGGGTCGAGTAGGGCTACGGGAACGATCCCGGGCGGGGTTGTGAACGTGTGGTCTGGCGCTAGGCTGAGTTGTGGTTATGATAATGGGTCGCGGATGCGTGGAGTCGGCATTGGAGGAGGAGCGGCGAGTGCGGGTGGTAGTCGTGGGAGCCGGGAGAGGTTCGAGGTCTCTCGGTCGTCGCAGAGGATCATCGGTCACCGCGTAAGTTGCAGTGCCGGGGCCCCGCGATATGGGGGCTGTCGCGTGGTAGTGATATCTCGGCGAAGTCCCATCGTGGCCAGTATAGCGGCTGCTGGCAGTAGGATAATGGATATCGCCGGGATAAACTGGGTTGTAACCAAGACTCGAAGGCATGGATGCTCTCGCAGGCTGGAATGTTGCTGAACGGCCTGGCGCAGGATAAGCCGGATAGTGGCGTTCGGTCATGGTTGCGGGCAAGCGACAGATCAGCGGGAGTGAATGCTCAATATATTATACTCTATGGTCGGGATTTGTCGAAAAGATCGTCTGGTTTACTCTTCACCGAAAGTCGGAAGGACGGCGAGGACTCGATGAAGATTGACACTCCCAAACGGAGAATGCTGTAGAATGAGAAGAGGGGGGAAGAAGCAGGTGAGAGAGAATGAGGGGTGATGGGATGAGAAATGGCGGGCTGAGAGGGGCAGAGTAATTTTTTTTTCTCTCTCCCTTGACTCGACCCGTGTCCTTCCCGAACTTTTTTTCTCTCACAATCTTTCCCCTTCTGTTCCGGTCAGAACTCGCTGAACCATTCCTTGCGGGTATCAATATGGGCTTATGCGGGCGGCGGGGAACCCGCAGCGCGTAGGACGTAGGACGGTGGGAGTACGAAGGAGCAGCAGGGACTTGGACGGATGGCGGGGGAGGGGTGGAGGGGTTCCTGTTGGTTCGGGACGGATAGGCTTGAAATATTAAAGAATGGACCCCGAGTTCGATTTGGAAGAGGGTCCAAATATGCTTGGCCAATGCAGGCAATAGAAAAATGAGATTGAGTTAGAGAAGATGTTAAATGTGTTTACTCTGGTCTAAGGAACGCTTGATCTTGATAAAGAGAGACGAGAGAAGAGAGAAGAGAAAAGAATGAGAAGGCTCAAGGTCAGTGGCGGAAGGCGATGAAATATTTGTGGATTTGTATGGTCAGACGTCGGGATAAAGAACGGGCTAGAGAACACACAGCACGAGTCAAATCGTGAGATTCATTGGGCTGATTCCAGACTGCGGGCTGGTTTAAGTCATGGATAGGCTGCCTTCTTCCGTTCGGGCAACCGTAATGGATCAAATGTCATCTCTACTTCCTAGAATGTAATTTACTCTGCCACATTCGCGCATCGCATCGCTCTTGCTCTTTAACCAGAAATGGATGACGTGCGTCTTGGGGAGCCCTGGATCTGAGGGAAGGAACATTGAACTCGAAGCTGGGGATTTGGGCGTGGTCACCCGATACTTACAGACTACCCAACTGTACAACATTCACAACATCACGCCAGTGGCGATGTGGGAGCTCAGGATGTACCAATGGTGTAACCTACAATTCTCGGTCCCAGTACGATACGTACAAAGTACCCGTCTTCCCGAGTCAGCAGGTCACACTCACCTTTCCATTGACCTTTCCAATAGAAGTTTGGATACACCAGGAAACTTCAATGTTCTGTGTCGAAGTCTTGGTAGCTTATGACGGAAAGGCGGGGCTCTACGCAAGGACGACGTCGAAGACGGAGGCAGCATAGGGCGGCGCTGTGGCAATTGACTTTGTAAACTAAGCTCGTATATGAAGTATCCGTAGCCTGGATTATCGGCCAGTTAACTAAACTAACCGGTGTTCGATCTTGAGCTGGCTAGCTCTCAAAGGACGAGGTGATATTGTCACCTGCTGTCATCGCATTAGAGGCAGGCTATCCTCGCCTGGTTTCTTGGCGAGCCACGGGAACTAGACCTGTTCGAACCTCGACTGTCTCATGTCGTCGCATCTCGGTCTTCTTACGCCAAGATCGAGCCCGATAATTCAGAATCGGTGGTGTTTAATACGTGTTCGTGTTACGCAGGCCAGGTTCTTCCAAAACCAAAGGGCCAGAAAAGGATATGAATGGGTGAATGCGGGGAATGTAGAATCTGGGAACGCAGCAAGGAATGAACGAAGTCGTTTTTCCGACGTCATATTTCCATTCCCGCCACATCCCCAACTAGTTTACATCCGCTGTGCCCGTTTTTACGACGGAGAAGCTTGGTAAAGCTCTGGGTTAGAGGTGATTTCATCTGGACCAGGTTTGTGGACTCAATGCCCAGCCCAGAAACTTCCCTTTGACGCAATCGGGTGTAAGTCGTGTTGGCTCATCGCCCGGGTGAGCATCGAGTCCTTCCAGCGACGCTCGCCCGGCCATTATTAAATTACATCATATTTGCACCAAGTGTCTGTTGTCGTGTTGGCAACGACGTCAATCCCAGTTTTTCCATCCATCGGCTGGTTACATGTCGTCGGAATCACCAACACCGGCTGAACCTTGTTGGTCCAATGGCTCAGCTCATCTCGCCATTGGTCTACGCGCGAATTACGAATTCGATTGGAAGGAATCGAAGGTGCCGGATGAAGGGGACGACCAACATGAAGCTAACGACCTGCCGAATGAGACCTCGAGCTGCGAAGCAAGGGACAAAACGGACACTGCGGGTGCTTGTGGTCTGGACCCGGGCGCAAATGGATTGGTTCTCACGCCGAATGGTTCTGGAACCCACTATCTCCGAACTTACAAACCGAAGATGAAATGAATATATGCAATTTTAGGCATCCTCAGGCTGCCATGAAAGCTGGGAAACCAAAAACAAGGGACATGAAGATGAAGTCCATGAACCTTTCTGTCATGAGCCGGCGTTAACCTTGACGTCTCCATCAGGGACCGACTAACCCGATATGTCTACGTCTCTACGCATCCACGAGGACCGAGGAAACTCAAAGTGAACATCATGCCCAACCACACCTTCCCCGGAATTGCAAAGAGGCTTCGGGAGCTTGCCCCAGGGAAACCTTCGTTCCAACAGGGTGTGGCTTTTTGAGGCCCTTGGCTTTGTGGGGAAGGTTGATGTTGACAGGCTATCAATTGATGTACGCATACGAACTACAAAGGGGGAGAGGTGTCAAGCACCTCGTCTAGAACTTCCATTTAACCAATCCAGCAGGGTTGTTAGGTTCGGCTTGGTAGAAATTCGTCATTGGCCTGCCTATGAACTTGGAAAAAGGAAACAGCCGACGTCATTTTATCACTCCTCGGATTGGTGGGGGGTTCGGGCGGAGCTTGACGTCAGAAAGCAAGGAAACCCTTCCGGTCCGATTGCCGAATGGTGAGCCTCAACTCGGCATTGTCGTATGCCAAGCCGCAGGACAACACATCCACCCCTTCTGTCCTCGCGGGGCATCAAATGGGATTCAGAGAAAAAGACGACACCGATAACCTGTAGCTTTGCGGGCGTGAAGAAGGACTGATTCGAAATCTACCTTTCTCCACACCAGCCCTGCAGAAGGATCAAAAAGAACAGTATGGATAAACCCCGAAAAAAGGAGAGGGAAAAAAGCAGATACCCGGATTCGAGCGGATCCTCGGACGGCTTTCCATTGGTGAGAAAGTATATCTAAGTTCTCATCCAACTTGTTAGATATTGCCACTCTCCATAGCCTAGCCTACGTAACTTGGTGCAACTGCACATGAGAGAGTCATCTTCGTGCCGAAAGATCTGCTATACGAAGTAGACGCCCTTTTTTTTTTCTTTCTTTTTTAATGTAGGCACTGGCTACTTGGCACTGCCCCATACGTTCTTCGCGTGTGCAATGATGGTTCAAAGTCACTTAGTAGATCGCCTTGTTCTCCTGCATGTTATCAAAGTCTTAATTTCTAGAACCAACGGGGCGCCCCAGCCCAAACTCCTCACGGGCAGATTAGAAAGGCGTGAGAAACCGCCTCTGCAATGGCAGATATTGGGCAAGAAAAGCAACAACACCTTCCTTATATTCATAATAGAAACCCTCCATAAGACGCCGACATAACTTAACTCTCCGTCCAGCCAACTCCGCTTTCTCTCGGCCCCGCGTAAGGCTGCATCATGGAGCATGTAAACTGCGAGTACCATTTGCTTCTACTCCGTACACTAATCTAGTCGCTCCCAGGTCGCCGGGAGTACCGGCGTTGGTAATGGGTGACGTGTCGGCAAGGCTGGAGCCCGGCGTGTGAGCCGCGCGGAAGTGCCAAGGCGCAAGACGTTGCATGTGACCGGTCATGTTAGAGGGCATCTGACACTGATAACGTTTTTGCCGTAGAAGGCAAAGTTTTGTGTCCCCGGTATGCTTTATATCTGGGGCCATTGGTTTCTTGGGAACGTATCTTAGGGAGATTTGGGTCACGCGGTGCAAGTGAATTTACGGTGTCGGATGACTCGATATTCTCCGTCTGCCTGGAACAAAACGGAAGAAAAATTAGGATAGAGATCTCCCCATACACGGAGCCCGGTGAGTCGCCACTGGTCTATTCCGTGGGCTTAAGGCTTCAGTGTTGGACTGGAAAGACTCTGTCTAACAAAACTCGTCAATCGTGACAATCCGGGTTCCACGTATCTCCAGCCGCATTATTATTATATTTTTTTTCTCCAAACACATCTCGAATCCCTCGATGAAAGCCTCAAAGATAAAATCAAGTGAGATTAATCAAAATCAAAATCAAACATTGGTATGTAGGTGTTACTTAGGAAGGCTTGAGGATAAAGAGGGTAGACAAAAAAAGAAAAACAAAAAGCTCGCTCGCGGGTCGCTCCCAGGACCGAATCCTGGTTGCTTCCCACGAGCTACGAAAACTGCAATTTTCTAACCTTCTGAGCGCTCCAATGACCACTTGGCCACTGGTCACAGTCTTACTGCTTGAGCTGCTCGGTTGGAAGTTGCTGTTGTGAACTTGTATATGAATTTATGGATTACAGCAGGAACTGAATCATGAAACGGCAGGCACGAAGCTGAAGCAGCCGAATCCTAAATGGACGAACACACATGTATCGAGGTCTATGTAAGTTCATTTACTACATTGCAAGCGAGTCTGAGTTTCAATGGGTTGGTAATCGAGCTGAGATCGTACCTCAAGTCATATAATCTGGCCCATGCCGTGTGCTCTGTCCCCCGCTAGAGCCTCACTTCATCACCGTGTGTGAGAACGAACGGACAATTCAACTAGATCAGTAACCAGCGGCTTCCCAGAACATCGCTATGCAGGCACAAAGACCCTAAGCTTGCATCTTAACCTCCAAGGCGGGTCAGCCTCAGCTACAGGTTCATCAAAGGAACTTCTTGTATAGGACACACACGGCACAAATCATGAGAAAATCAGAGAAACACGGGTATGGACGCCCACTTGATTACAAGGATAATACAGCTAGCGGCTTCCTTTCCCCGAGCACCCCTAGGCCAAGAAGCAATCTATCCAATCTTGAATTTCCCTAATGACATCCTACACAATGACCATGAAGAAACAACTCCAAGCGAGACATCCTTGCCACGATAATGCTGGTTCAGGTAACATATCATTGACTGCCAGCATCATTGACATCGCTGATTAGAGACATGGCCGTCGCCGATAAGATAACCCTCACCGTCGTACAACGAAAGAGACACATTTACAGACGGGATCCGTGGACGACCTTGAAGTCAACACCGAGCTCACGGCCGCCGTCGTTGAGGACGAGCACGCGGACGCTGCCACGGCCAGAGTCGAAGGCAGCCTGGAGGCGGTCCCAGAGGTTGGACTGGTCAATAATGGGGAGGTCCTGCTTGACATCGCCGGTCTCGGTCATGGCGACAACTGATGAAATGATTAGCATCACTGCTGTTGGCCAATTGGGGGATCATGATCAACTTACTGGCACCGTCCTGGATGTCGAGGACTCGGTATTGCTTGAAGACAGGGCCGAGCATGGTCTGGACGACAACGCTGGGAGCGGGGTGAGAGATGAAGGAGCTCTCCTCATGGAGGGCCTTGGTGAAGAGATCGACACCAAGGTATCGGTACTGGCCGGTGGCAGCCGAAGTGGAGATGCGGATCACCTGGCAGGGACGGCCCTGGAGCATGAGGAAGTCGCCAATGCGGATGTGGTGGCAGGGAATGGTGACAGTGTTGGGCACCAAAGGAGCACCATCCTGCCTGGGAGCACGGGGAGCACGGGTTACGCGAACCTCACGCTCCTGCTCGACATGGTGGTGGTGGTGGCGGGACTCTGGGTGCACAACCTTATCAGCCAACTTGTGCAGGCCCGCGCGGAACGAGTGGTAGTGACCTGAATAAGAAGACTAAAGTATTAAGAAGAATCCCAGAGCAAGTCACTTGACGATGTTTGCGGGGAGGGAAAGGAAAGAAAAAACAAAGGAGAGAGACAAGCAAGGGAAGGAAGGGGGGACACATACCGTCCTCGTCGTAGTAACCCATCTTGGCTTTCTTGGTGGTGGTAAGGCGCTTAGGCTCGACGGTTTCCTTGCTGATATAAGCTCGGTCGGATTCTCTGTAGACGCGGCTAGGCTTGCTAGGCTCTACAGTGTACTCCTCGACGCGGGTAGTGGTCGTGTGCTGGACGGGTCGGTAGTGGGCTCCCTCGATGGCGTACGAGGGTTGGACACGGGAACGATACTCGCGTTCAGCGATATCAACAGGGCTGGCGGTGTAGTGGTGGTGGTGGTCTACTTCAACACGAGTCTCTGCAAAGTCGGGTCGAGAAGGTCTGATATGAATGGATCTATGTTAGAGAGGAGTTCAAGTGAAGTTAAGAAAAAGGTGGAAGAAGAGAAAGAAAATAGGAGCTTCGAAATTGCCAGCCCCTTTCAAAACAAAAGCAGGCCAGCACAGGGCATGGCTCCTGCGGTGTGAACAACACGAATTGAATCTCGCAGTGGGCGTAGAGCTAGCCAATTGGTGCCTAACTGCATCCACGCCATGCCTGATTGGGACCACCCCTGGCGCCACTGGCCAGCTCCAAAATGAAAGAATGGGGCAACTCCAATGTGCCAAGTAAGCTGCTTCCAGCCCCCCCCGGACTTGTTTACATTTTGGACCCAGCTACTGCTGAGGTCGCCAGGGAGGCTGGGAGAGTGGAGAACGGGGGGCGCGGTCGACGGGAAATGACCGATGGAAAGGGTCGGAAAACAGGAGTCATGTCGAGGAAAAACAAGACGTAAAAATGGCAGCAGATAGAATGCTGTTCAGAACGAAAGGAAACTGATGCGCGGACGCGTTTGAATCGCGCCGGCAAGACAGAGAAACATACCGGAACTCGTCCTGGGTGTAGTAGTGACGCTCACGCTCCTGCTTGATACCGGGACGGCGGTGATAGTCTTCTTCACGGGTGTAGTGTACCTCTTCTTGTTGTCCAACCTCGTGAAAACCAGAAGAGTGTTGACCTTCCCGTCCGGGCTTCGGGGGGGTAAACTCGACCTCCTCGTGGGTGGTGGTTGTGGTGGTGGTAGCGACGTTTGTCTGGGTATCCGCCTCGCGGTAGGTCGATGGGAAGACGCTGAAGGGGACGGGAACACGAGCTTCAAAGTCCAGGTTGGCGACCTTTGGGTGAGCAGGAGAACGAAAACCTTCCGCAATCGACCTTTCGCGAACGTACGAAAGACCGGCTAGGGAAGATTTCTGACCTCTTGCTACACGAGAATAACTACGGAGGTTATTCTAACGAATCCCGAAGGATGCTGAGCAGAGAGGGTTTTTTGGGGGGGGTTTGGAAGCTTGGAGCAGAAAGCGCGTGAAGCAATTGGTGTTTGATGATGATGAGATATTGAAGAGATGAAGTGGATGAGGATTTAGAAGCGAAGATTTGGGGGTTTTTGAGGACAGGAGGGACAGGAGGGAAACAGCTTGGGGGGGGGTTGGAGCGAGGCAGGAAGGGAAAGGGGCAGAAATAGGCGAGGCAGGGAAGAGCTGGCCCATATCGAGGAGGAGCATGGGAGGGAGGACCATGTACCGATACTGTTGATTTACGCGCGGCCGTGGTCAAAGGTACACTGTTTCCCGAGTGATCTTGGCCCGAAGCAGAGCTGTCGAGAGGTACTTCGCATGGTTACTCTGGGTTACAAGGTCGTTTTGGTACAAAGGATCATGTCAGAGGGCGTGGTCGGATCAAACTGGGCACCAATTCAATCCAACCTTCAGAAGGTCCTCGACACTGGGTTTGTTCCTGTCGCGCTCCGGGGGGCGTAGCTGTATAAACCGATGTCGCGGTCCTGCCTTGCGATTGGCTCCAGGTTTGTTTACAGTTGGCCAAAGCAGCTTAGCTGCCAGACTCTAGCGTCGTTGGCTTCAGTCAAGGGCGGCCAAGGGCACCTCGTTGTTTGAGCAGCTCCCCATTGATCCATGTTGCCGTGTCTCATTAGATCTGGTCGTGTACTTCGTAAACTACAAATCATCAACAGTACCTACATTTCAGCTATCAATTGCCTAGTTCATCAAGGTATCAAGGTACTGGAAACGTAGAATGACCCTGGTTAGCACCGCAATTAATTCCACAACGATGAGCTCTCATTCCGGGGAAGGGGAAACCTCCTTTGTACACTACTGCACTATTCGTTGTGGGCTCTGTCACCGGCGGCCCTCCTCCTGTACTTTCGTAATCTCCAGAGGTGGATCTCACCAGCGCTCAAGCAGCCGGGTAGGGTTTTTGCGCTGTGTACGAAGTACCGCCTGGCGGGGCGAGAACGGCAATATCACGGCGGAGTTCTTGCAGTGCAGAGGGGAGGGCGTAGTGAGACTACTGATATGACAGACAGCACGCCCATGTGCATTTTTGGGCCAGGAAACAGGTCAGAGTTGATCGTTTCCACCTCGTCTTGCATCTGCAACCACCACAGCTCTCATCATCGATTGGCAGTTCTCATCCAATAGCACCAAATACCAGCCTCTTGCATCTGCATTGGCCTCAATGGCGGGAACCTCATCCCAATTGATTCGATCGACTGATATCAATTGATCCTACCACCTACCATTATCCTCGTCATCCCCCGGATGGCGTCAAATTGCTGAATACGAAGGTACCTGTGGAGCAATTTGGTCGAGCCTCGGCAGCTGATCAGAAGCACGCCGAACCTCTACCTTGCCATAATAGCGTGCTGCTGAGAAGGAAGAGGATCGTTCGTGGAATGCCACTATTGGACCTTGGCCTGGCCTCCTGCATGGTTGTCCAGGACAACCCCCCAGCCTCTTCATGCCGGCTCCGCCGTACCCTACTCCGGACTAGTGAACTGAGCGCTTGACTAGGGAACTCCTCCGGCGAGTCCAGACATGGGAAAGAGTTGTTGCTCACATTGGAGGGAAAAAATGAGACGTGACGGGCTACCTGTGCGCCGTTGGCCTTACAAGGTCGAAATGAATGCATCTTCACATGGATGCATGATTCAGCGCCTTGTCAAGATCTGGCCTTCCGTGTTTCTTCACAAATCTGTCCAAGTCTGTCCAGGCGGTTCTTGGGTGGAGAGCTGGGTTTAGTTTAATGTACCTTGTATATTGTAATTTGCCGATCAAGGTACTTCTGCGCCAATCACACCCATCAGCCCCTCCTGAAATTTGTTGGTCCTCCCGTACTGTGCACCCGTACAGTGTTAATTAGAGATGTGATGACGAATACATGAAATCTCGATCCTGTCAAAGTCTGACCGCGACCACGCTCGAGGATCCATGGGACGGAGAGAGCCAACATCCGGGCCACCGCGCGAAGGCCAGTCTCTTGAAGCACGGCTTCATCTGGCATGATATCTCTTACTTCGTACGTTTCGTTAGTTTCGTTATGTGTATGTTACGTCTGTTACCCATCTGCCGATAACCTCGACGTGCGACAAACTTGTGAACTTCATACTCCCGAACCTCCTCCCTTTTCATTGGAGCTGTGGACCACCAACGCGAAGCGCCCTCAGCACCTTAGATCAAAACGCGTCTCAAACCAAACCTGGCCAATCAAATCCAGGCTCCGTCAAGCTCTCAAATCGCTCATCTCACTTCGTACTGTGTCAATATTGCGAGGCACGAGTACCTTGACAGGGTGAGAAGTCGAGTGGGGTCTTCCTGCCCCTGGTTGCCTCGACAACATTCACAAATAAGGTTGGAAATCGTGGAGAACATGCCACGGCGTGCAAACTCCGTGCTAGCCCTGCTGGTCGGTGTTTTCCTTGTGAGCTTATTCGCTAGATGACCTGCCCTGTGTTATTAGTTTCTGTTAGACTTTGTATTACAAAGTTCGGAGTAACGATCTGGTCCTCGGGTCAAGTTTGCCAAGGTTTGTTGCGGCCGAGGATGTTGGATGGATTTGTATCAAGCGATCTGATCTGGACTCGCTGCTGACTTGTCTCACACAAAGCCGTTTCGTTCTTCATCGAACCGATCATCTTGTCTCGCGTTGTAATCTACGAAGTACACTGCACGAAGGATACTATTGATGTTCCAATGTTCAATGTTATTAATCAGGTCCACCTCCCGGTAGACTAGCACTAGCACACGATACAATATGCACTTGTAGTTCATATCTCATCAGGTGTGTGTGTTGCTACGGCATGGTCACTTCTCGGCTGTCTTGTCTTGCTGGATATCGTCTTCACATGCAATACAGCGTTTCATCGGGGCATTTAGAAAGTATAGCTCACAAACGCTATTGAGATTGCGTCTCTATCACCATCTCGAAATGAAGACCCGACATCAGATGAGAGTTGTAAAACGTCGCATTATTGATCAGCTTTGTACCTAAGGGCCTAGACCTCAAAAAAAACTTGCTCGCTGGAGATTAGCCGTTCACCTTGATGTGGCGGTCGTCTCCGTTTTAGAACGTCTGTTGAGATCTGCTACTGTTCTACTACCATCTTTCTTCATACCACTCGTCGATGAGGCCTTTGCTGCTTACCCTTCTCCTTCGAGCGGTAAGGCGAGTTCATAAGCTGAAGGCAAATGTCCGAAAGAATCCGGGTATTATCCTAACTCCTACTTCCCCCAACTGCTTCCTTGGGGGGGTCGACATTAAGCTCCGACATAAGAACGGCATCGCGGGGTGCGAGCGCGGCGGATAAACGATAAGCGAAATCCATGCGTTGATGCGTGGGAAAGAAATAAGACGAAAAAAAGTAGTCATGAAAAATATTCATACAGCAAGGGCCACTGTCTAGGTCTGAGAGGACCGCGGACGGATCCCGGTAGAGGTCGTCTCTGGGTTAGTCTGTTTTAGTGCGTATGCCTGGGCAAGAATGTCCTTGTGACAATCGACAAGCATTGAACTTGAACACGCACAGCCGGGCCCAGTAGCAACATCTCCTCTGAGGCGAGGAGAGGATATTCTAGGGACTCAATCGGCGGGGAGTGTGGGATGTATACGGAATGCAGGGTTGGGAATGGTCCTTAGACGCTGATGTTTCCGAGGGGGAGTACTCTCGATTGGTCTCCATAGAATCGAGTGCGGTAATCAACGATGGCCTTGCTGATAACGTCGAAGTCCTTACTCTGCTTGGCCTTGAACTCCGAGAGTAACGCACGAAGCCCATCAATGTATCTTTCTTGTTCTTTGCCCTCTAGTCTCTCCGAGTTCCCTAATTGAAGAAGAATTTGACTGTCTGCAGCAGGGGATGGTTAATCGAAACGTCAGCGTCGATCTATGTATGCTGGAGTAGAACGTCTGTCAGTCACTGTCATAAGGCAGAGGGGACTTACCGGGTATCTCAATCGACCCCGGGTGCTGTAACTCGCAACTAGCACCTCTGGGACAGCCTTCTGGCAGTAAACTATCGAGACAGAATGGGACATGCGGGTTGATCTTGTTACTGTACGTGAGAGATCGGAGCCCTTGCGTGACATCATTATGGAAGTTAGGATGGAAGCGATATGATAAAAACTCTTTCAGCACGCTCTTGTACGGTGCAAATCCATCAGTAGCCACGGGCTGAGGGGCGTTGGATGGAGCATAGCTGGCGTCACCGAGAGATTCTGGGCTGGCTTCACGAGTGTCGGCCGCACCATCAGAGATGCTAGTGGGGGCCAAAGACAACTCCGCTTCCTGCATGTCAGTATCGGCTGGCGGGGGGGATGTGGCTGTATCACGATCGTCTGTTTGCGTCTCTAGGGGATGGGGAAAGGGTTCAGGCGGGCTGTATGGCTCGCCATCGACGACCATCTCGTCCTGCTCCGTCGCGGGACTGGCTACGGGTTGCTCTTCGACAACAGGGCCCTCACTCTGAGGACAGGGTACATCGACCATCTGCGTATCTTCGACTGGTTCAACAACGGCAGCTTCGCCTTCCGAGGTGATTCCTCCAGGTGGCGCACTCTCTTCTAGTCCGTTCGAACCGTTGATATCCCGCTCTTGAATTTGCCTGCTAGGACTGGTCTGTAATCCAGATTCCGCCTGGGGCTCCATGAGCTCGGAACGTGTGGTTGGGAGAAGATCTTCTGTGCCATTGGCAATTTGGGATAGCTCCGTAGGGGCTGACTCATCGTCGATTTCTAAGACCTGGCTTGGGTATTGCGGCGTAGGAAGGTCCGAATTACTCGATGATTCTTCTTGTAAAGCACCAGGCTCGCCCGTTGTCCCATTTTCGTCTTTGGAGAGTGTCTCCAACTCGGAAGTTAGGTCGGCCTGTTCGGCAAGCATCTCGTTGACTTCCCTTTCAATGCGCGTAACCTCGGACTTCAGAAGCCGCAGCTTTGTTGTCTTGCTCCGAAGCTTGGCTTCCAGGGTGGGTAAGGTCTCACTAACCACACGAATCCTTTGATTACGTTGCGAGCGGTCGGCTCCCACGCCTCTTGGTGCTTTAGGCAGAATCCTCTGCACATCACCTGTTATACCGGAGGGTGAGGGTGCTGGCTGTGACTCTAGTGAACTAGGCGATTGTGAATGGACGGAAGAAGGTCCCGGGATGAGGGGCAGGGAGACTCCGGCTGCTCCAGGTCCGTTGGACGGTTGCTGCGCTGTGGCATCCTTGGACGCCAACTTAGCCTTCTTCCGGCGTTCTGCCTCAGCTATCTTCCGTTTCATCTCATCAATGTCATGGTTGATTCGCTGCAGCTCAGCAGAATCAGCTTGCTTAGGAGTAGCAGTGCCGCCAGGCAAGGAGGTCGGGGTGGTAAAACCGCGTTGATGTCGCGGCTCGACGAGGGATGTATGATCTTGCGAAGCTGGAAGTCGATGACCATTATGATTTGGTTCATACGGAGTATCATCGACTTGCGAGCTGATCTCCATCTCAACATCTTCGTCTTCCGACTCGTCGCTAACATTAATGATAAGTGGTGTCTCAACGTGATGCTGGCTGAAGGTCCGCTTGAATGGAGGGGCCATCGACGTTTCATTCAGGTCGGATGCCGTGGGTCTCTTGCGTGGAATCGTCGGCCCCGACTGAGCCGTCGCTGAGAGGGATAAGCCTGGAATAGGACCTACGGCTTGCTTATCGTGAGGTTGTGTGTCGCGCCCTACGACTGTGTCGTTAGGGGCCTGGGGGGTGGGGGCCATTGATGTCTGTTCTATTGAGCCGATGTTTCGATCCGACGTATTCAAATCCCTCTCAGGCTCAGGATGCTGAGCTTCCGTCGTCTTTGAGGCTGTACTTTGTGCCCGGAGCGCCCGTGACTTTTGAAGGGCTTCTAATTTCAGCTGCAACAAACGCTCTTTCTCCGCTTTCTTGCTTGCTTTCTCCGCGTCAGCTGCGACGCTCGCCTGATGGACCGGTAGCTGGGGTACTGGCTCGGCCACTGAGGACGGAGCAGTCTCGCCGACTGAGGCCGGTGCCCCTGTGGTTCCCTCTTCGGCTCCCGTAGACGAGGTTTGCTGTTTCGCGTTTTTGGCGGCAAGGAGTCGTGCAATGCGGTCTTTACGTTCCTCCTGCTTCTGTGAGGCGGTGACCGCTAGAGGTTTAGAAGGAGCTGTCGTGGGAGTCAGAGTCGTGTCAGACTGCGGCTGGGTGGCCATGGGCTGCAGGTTGACGCTCTTAGACGGCTGAACCTCCGCGTGGTTCTTCGGGAGTGGCTGCTGCTCAGCCAGAGTTTTCGACGACTTCGTGTCCAGACCTAGACCAGCGAAGAGATCGCGGACAATCTTCGGGTCGATACCTTCGTCTACGTAGTCTTGGAAGCGTACCTCCAAGGGCCACAACCTAAGAATTGAAGCTTGGGCTTTTTTCCTAGCCTCGGCGGGACTTTCGGCTGGAGTGGCTAAGTCTTTATCCATGGCCTGGGCGGAGGTGGTTTGGGGAAGTGTATCTGAGGTAGCAACAAGGTGTTAGAAAGAAAGTGGGCCGCATGAAGGTACGAGCTAGAATAGTGATGGTGAGGCGCATAAACATACCTGGACCATTCGTAGCAGACTGTTGTGGGGATGGGGAGGTGGTTGATAACTCGCCTGGCGAGAGATAGGGGGAATAGGAGCGAGATCTCTCTCGGCCTATTCGCGGGTGTTAGCGGGGCGGGAAATATGACGCAACGCGTTTGTATTTATTCCTACCTGATATGGCTAAGGCGTCGGATGCGCCTTGGTTGGGTGATGTGGTATCCTGCAAGCTAGGACTGGCTGGTCGAGCGGGATCGTAGTCCTCATCGTCCGTGGCTGGATGCTCAGATTGCGAGGGAGGATGGTAGTTCGTGCTGTCACCCGGTTCAAGGTACGGCTCATAAAGATCTTCGAATCCGGATTCATCGAGTTCACCTTCCTCCATGGCATCATCGGCGTTGGTAGCGTTGTCGGTCGCCGCTGGATACGACTCTTTGGTTGTAACTTCCGCTGTCACAGGTTGCGGTGTTGTGTTGTTGGTGATTACGGGAGGCGCGTATTGTGGTTGAGATGGAATGGAGGCGCGAGTATGACTTCCACTGCTGGGTATGTATTCAGGATTGGAGGGAGTGTCACTGGGTTGCCCCTTCCAGGAATCGGGATTTGAGACCATCGGGGCGGTGGTGGGGGAAGGTGCTGTGGTAGGCGTGGCGAAGGAGAGACCCGGGATGGATGCGCGGTTGTACTCAAAGGCGGCCTGCGAGGTAAACGAGTTTTGCGGATCCAGACCGGGTATTTTTGGGCCTGGAGGGGAGTTGATGCTGTCCAACCCAGGTGGTGAATGCGCAAAGGCACCTGGAGGGTTCTGGCCATAGCCTGGACCCCACTGAAACGCTTGCTGATTCATGTTGATGTGAATAAGGGCCCAGCCTCCAAATACTGGTATCTCTTGGTTTGAGAGGCTCCGGGTAATGACATGAGGCTGGAAGGCGCGTTCGGGGATGGTATGTAAGGATCACAAATTGTATTATGTCGGTCGAGTTGTGCGAAGGGGGCGGCTAAGGGCTCGCTCACCAACACACGCAATGGGTCGTCGTCACTTTCCGCGCTCTCGATCTCTGACCCAAATACTCGAGTAGCAGTAGGGAAAAGTTCGATGGATGAGGTCTCAAGGCTCGTGTGGCGGAAATAGGATGAAAGACTGAGAAGCCTTGAGCAGGCAAAGCTTGTGATGGTTGGACCTGGACGTTCAAGTTCGCAGCGACAAATTTCTGGTAAAACTTGAATTAGCCGAATTTTAGCAGGGTACGTACTGATGGTGGCCCGTGCTGTATTATTTAACCAGGTTTAGCGGTTTCTTGTCTTCTGGAGCTGAGGTCACGTGTATTTGTTTACTTTGAGCCCCACTGCCCTGGGCAACCCCATCGAAGTCTCCATCTGGAAAGAGCCTCAGTTGAACTCCAAACTTGCGACTTTGTCTTGTCGTTCACTAAACGAAGGCAGTTTTGAGATGTTCTTCACTTATTTGAATGCAAAAGGACTTTGAGATTGATTCGTTTTTCACCTTATGTGTTATAGCCCTCTTATGTGCCTCTTTATGAGCCTTGTTTTCCAACCTGAAGGCTTCTTTATTTCTGTTTACTTGAGCCTACATCCAAACATCCAGCTGGACTAGATTATCCTTCCTGGCCTCCACTCCTCACCTTCGGAGCCTAACCCATACGGAGGCATATGCGAATCCATAAATGACGCGTTAAGATGGCTCCTAGCGCGCCGACTATGGCCCAGCGCCGCAGTATTTTCACGCGGGCTGAGTCGCCTTCTTATGCTTCTAACCCGGCACCCAGGCCGAAGTCGACGATCATCTCCTCCCCTTCCGTGATGCCTTCCCCTCCAACCCCTCCTTCGCATAGCAGAACTCGATCCCAGTCTACACTAGCTGGAAGCATGCCATCCTTGCCTATATCGAGACACGGCCGAAACGATTCCAGGACAGGAACGCCGGCGTCCGGCACCTTTGCGCCCTCTTTCATAAAAACCGAATCCATAAGGCCAAGCTTCGACGCGGTCAAGGGCATTGAAGGCGAAAATGACTTTTCTGGCAAGCGCTATGTTTGGTTGAAGGACCAAAAGACAGCGTTCGTCAAGGGGTGGGTCGTCGAGGAGCTCGACAATCAGCGAATCTTGGTCCAATGCGATGATGGGAGTGTATGTCCACTATGCCATCTATGCTCGCCTAGATGATTATCTCTTCATTGGTAGCAGTACTGACACCGTCATTAGCAACGAGAAGTCGACCTAGAGAGTGTCGATAAGGTTAACCCCGCCAAGTTCGACAAAGCAAACGATATGGCCGAGTTGACGCACCTGAACGAGGCGTCGGTGGTTCACAACCTCCATATGCGCTACCAGTCTGACCTCATATATACCTACTCCGGCCTTTTCCTTGTCACCGTCAATCCTTACTGTCCACTCCCGATTTACACGAACGAGTACATTAATATGTACAAGGGCCGGAGCCGGGAAGACACGAAGCCTCACATCTTTGCCATGGCCGATCATGCCTTCCGGAATCTCGTCGATGAAGGAGAAAACCAGAGTATTCTGGTGACTGGAGAGTCTGGTGCTGGGAAGACTGAAAACACGAAAAAAGTTATCCAGTACCTCGCTGCTGTTGCCCATTCCGACTCGTCGGTTAAGAGCAGGTCTCAGCACTCCAATCTTTCTCAACAGATTCTTCGGGCTAACCCGATTCTTGAATCCTTCGGAAATGCCCAAACTGTCCGTAATAACAACTCCTCACGTTTCGGCAAATTTATCCGCATCGAATTTACTCGAACAGGTTCCATCGCGGGTGCCTTCATCGACTGGTACCTCCTAGAAAAGTCTCGTGTTGTGAGGATCAATGCCAACGAGCGCAACTACCATATTTTTTATCAGCTCTTGAATGGTGCAGATAGCAGGATGAAGCACGACTTCCTCCTGGACGGTCTCCATGTTGACGATTTTGCCTACACGCGTGGTGGACAGGACACCATTGTTGGTATTTCTGACAGAGAAGAGTGGGATACCCTCCTCGAGGCATTTTCGGTAATGGGATTCTCGGATAAGGAACAAAGCTCCATCTTACGAACAATCGCTGCAGTCTTGCACTTGGGCAACATCTCTGTCGTAAAAGAAAGCCGGATGGCAGATCAAGCTCGGCTGGCGTCTGACGGAGAGCAGCAAGCCTCCAAGGTCTGCCAACTCCTTGGAATTCAGCTTGAGCCCTTCCTCCAGGCCCTCTTACACCCCAAGGTCAAGGCTGGCCGGGAATGGGTAGAAAAGGTCCAGACGCCTGAGCAAGTCCGACTTGCTCTTGATGCTCTCGCCAAGGGTATCTACGAGCGAGGGTTTGGCGATCTTGTCACCCGGATAAACCGACAATTGGACCGCACGGGGATGGGAATGGACGACTCGCATTTTATTGGCGTGCTCGATATTGCTGGTTTTGAAATCTTTGAGGAGAATAGCTTCGAGCAACTCTGCATCAACTATACAAACGAAAAGCTGCAGCAATTCTTCAACCATCACATGTTCGTGCTCGAGCAAGAAGAATATGCCCGAGAACAGATCGAATGGCAATTTATCGACTTTGGCCGGGACCTACAGCCCACCATTGACTTGATTGAGCTCCCGAACCCCATCGGTATCTTTTCCTGTCTCGACGAGGATTGCGTGATGCCTAAGGCTACCGATAAGTCCTTCACTGAGAAGCTGAACTCACTCTGGGAGAAGAAGTCGGACAAGTATCGGCCGTCTCGTCTGGGCCAAGGATTCGTCCTCACCCATTATGCTTCCGAGGTTGAGTACTCTACCGAGGGCTGGTTGGAAAAGAACAAAGACCCCCTTAACGATAATATCACGCGCCTGCTCGCCGCCTCAAGTAACGCCCATGTCGCAAACCTCTTTGCTGATTGTGCAGATCCCGACGATGAACATGGAGGCGCCAGAAGCCGGGTCAAGAAGGGTCTCTTCAGGACCGTTGCTCAACGCCACAAGGAGCAGCTACATAGCCTCATGGCTCAACTTCATTCGACTCACCCTCACTTTGTTCGTTGTATCCTCCCCAATCATAAGAAGAGACCGAAGCAGTTCAACAACTTGCTTGTTCTTGATCAGCTCCGGTGTAACGGTGTTCTAGAGGGTATCCGAATCGCACGTACCGGTTTCCCCAATCGCCTTGCCTTTGCCGAATTTCGACAGCGGTATGAAGTGCTCTGCCGTGATATGCCCAAGGGATACTTGGAAGGTCAATCCGCCGTGGCGATCATGTTGGACAAGCTGGGCCTGGATAGAACCCTCTTCCGTGTGGGGTTGACCAAAGTCTTTTTCCGCGCCGGTGTTCTTGCCGAACTCGAAGAGAAGCGGGACACCTTGATCACGGAACTTATGACTCGCTTCCAGGCGGTGGCTCGAGGATACGTACGAAGACGCATCGCCTATAAGAGACTGTTCAGGGCTGAAGCTACGCGGATCATTCAATCCAACTTCCGGGTCTATTTAGACCTAGTGGACAATCCTTGGTGGCAGCTCCTTGTCAAGATGAAGCCCCTACTTGGTAACACCAGGTCGGCAACAGAAGTCAAGAAGCGGGATGAAATGATACGTCAGCTGAACGAGAAAATTCAGACCGAGGCGGAGTCGAGGCAGAAGCTCGAGGAGGATAGGCGCAATACACATGCCGAAATGATGCGCATTCAGCAAACCCTGGAAAGCGAGAGGGCGCTCGCGCTAGACAAGGAGGAGATTTTCAAACGCTTGCAATTGCGCGAGGCAGAGCTTGAAGATAAGCTGGCTGGTGCTCTTGATGACCAGGAGAGGCTTGAGGACCAATTGGATGATCTGTTAGCGGCCAAGAAACAAGCGGAGGTGGAGGTAGAGAAATATCGATCCCAACTGGAGCAAGCTGCTGGTCTTATTGCCCGCCTCGAGGACGAAAAACAAATACTCGCCCAAAAGGTTGTCGACCTCGAGGCGGCGATCGAAGACATTTCACAGAAGCAGTCCCAGCGAAGCGAGCAAGAGGCTCTCCTAGAGGAGGAGGTCAAGATGCTTCAGAGCCAGCTAGCGATGAAAGATAGAAAGACGAAGGATCTTGAGAGCAGGCTTCTTAAGGCCGATCAAGATCTAGAAATCAAGCTCCACACCGCCCAGAAGGAGCTCCAGTCCTCGAAACTTAGGGAGCAGCACCTTGCCCGGGAGAACCGAGACGTTCAACAACAGCTTTCGCAACTGTCTAAGACTTCAACAGACTACGAGGATTTGGTCAGGAAGAAGGAAAGCGAGTTGGCCTTACTCCGAAGTGACAATAAGAAGTATGAGATGGAGCGACGTGACTTTGAAGCGCAAAAGGCTGCCTTGATCGAGGAGAAGCAAACGGCGACGAATCGGATGCGGGAGATCCATGCCGAGATTACCGCAATGAAGTCTCAACAGTCTCAACTACAACGGGAGGCTGAAGACGCGAGGAGCCTGCTACAGGCACGCCTATCCGAGGACGCTCAAGCAGACCAGAACCGCAAACTTCTAGAGGATCAAATCAAGGACCTAAAGGAAGAACTCTACAATACTCAAATGGACCTCAGCAGAGAACGACAATCCCGAGACGACGTTCTTCTCCTCGGCGAGCACAAGTACGAAACGCTCAAGGAGGAGTATGACAGACTTAACGAGTCCAAGATTATCATCGAAAAGGAGCTTTACGTCCAGCAAGACACCTTACGCCGAACTATGGAGGCGCGCGCGACTGCGGAAAAGGAGCGAGACGAGGCGCGTGATGAAATCCGGCGCCTTCGAGCGGCGAAGGCCCAGGCGGAGGAGGCGAGGATCGAGGCCGAACTCGCAGGTGAAAAGATGGCCAGCAAGGTCGCCCGCGACCGGGAAGCTAGTTTGATGAAGGACCTTGATGCTGCTCATGAGCGCCTTCAGTGGTTTGAGGTTGAGTGTGCCAACCTGAACCAGAAGGTCGAGGATCTAAACAAACTCATCCTCGAGTCTGGCAACTTTGGCTTGAAGAATGACCAAGCCAAGGAAAGACTGGAACGAGAACTAGCCACGGTCAAGAGTCGCCTCGCGGCGTCGGAAAATGATAACCGCGCCCTCCTCAACAAGCTGCAGCACAAGGGTTTGGAAATTGCCAGGTCTACCTCCCGGGCCAACGAAGCCTCCCGTAACCAAGCCATGTCGATGCAAAGAGAAAAGGCTAGGCTCGAGGAGCAAAATAATAAGCTTCATAAGCAACTCGAGGAATCTCAGCTTAGCGTCGCATCGCTAGAGAAGAAGGTTGAAAAACTCTTACTTAACCTCGAAGATCTTAACCATGAGGTGGCCCGCGAGCTCAAGACAAGTCGGAACGCGGAAAAAATGTCGTCCAACTTCACAGTTCAACTTGCGGAGGCCAACCGCACCATTGAGTCTGAGAGGCAGCTCCGAACACAGGCCCAAGGTACGGTGCGCACGCTTCAGGCCACGCTTGATTCTCGCGACCAGGAATTGCAGGACCTTCGCGATCAGATGCTTAGTGTCCTCAAAACTCTCGATCCGGCGGCAAACCTCGTTCCACCGCAAACGAACGGCGCTGCTGCGGATAAATACCTCGCGAAGAATTTCGACCTCATCCGTAAGATTGAAGAACTCCAGCAAAACCTTAGGGTACAGACAGCGGCACGATCAAGCGCAGAGAACCAGCTGGCAGACCTCCGCGCCTCTCGGGCTAGCGAGTCTCCCAGCCGACCCAGGTTGGAGGAGATTCCCCTCAATGAGGCGCCGTTTAACCGATCGCCTACTCAGAGGCACTCCAAGCTCCACGGCCGTCGCTTCTCTAATGTCTCAACTCCGAACAGGAAACTCGGTCTCAACGATGCTGATCTTCAGGATTCCGTTAGATCGGATCGTACGGCCGATATCCTGAGCTTCAACAACCGCATGGACCTCAAGGCCGAGGTTGAGGAGCTCCAGAACCAGCTTCAACTAGCACAGATGCAGAACCGACACCTCCAGAGCCAGCTGGACAGGATGACTCCAGGGCCGGATAGCATCCTCGATGAAAGTCCCTCTCTCCGTAGAATGCAGAAACTTGAGCAAGCCAACAGCCGCCTCCAGGAAATGCTCGATGACTCTGCTAAGAAGGTTTCCGCATTGGAGCGAAGCATCAGGTCTGGCGAACTCTCTCTACGTGATCTGCAAACTCGCTCTCATGAAGAGATTCTCGATGTACTTAATAGCCAAGAGGAGTCAAGGAAGTCGCTCATTGCCAGCCATAAGGACGCCGTGGCAGAACTCTCAGACATCAAAGCACAATTCGAGAAAACCAGACATGAGCGAGCCAAGGCCGAGGTAGAGCTGCGCGATGCTAGATCCGACCTCGAGGAGATGTCGTTGGCAAGGGAACAGGAGGCGGCGAGCCGTAATCAGCTTCTTCAAGAGTTTGCTGATCTCCAGATCAGACTAGATGCCGAGACATCTAAGCTCGCCGACGTGACATCTAGCTTGAATCTCTACAAGAGCCGTGCAGACGCGTACTTCAACAAGCTTGAGCAGGCTGAGATCGCGGTTCTCAAGGCGAGCCGCGCTGAGCAGTTTGCCAAGGCTCAGGCGAAGGAAGCGGAGGACACTTGCGCCGAGATCATGGCGGAGCGGAAGAAGATGGATGCCTCGATCGAAGATCTTCAGCGCCAGAACCAGAAACTCGAGGAGAAGTTTGAGGACGTCTCAACCGACCTCGAAGCCGCCCTCCAGTCGAAGAAGCGTCTTCAGCACGAGTTGGAGGACTACCGAAACCAACGCGCAATGGACATTGAGGACAAGGAATCGAGCATGGAGCAGACGCGTAAGAAGTATCAGGCCGAGTTCGCGACGCTGACCAAGGAGCTCGACCTCGCTAGGGAGGAGAAGCTATTCAAGCAAGCTGAGATTGTGAGACTTCGAGAAGAGCTCGACGATCTTAGGTCTAAGTGGGACGATGAAGTGCTCAATAGCTCTACCTGGTCTAAGGAGAAATCTCGACTCGAAACAGCGCTCGCCGATGTGGTTTCCTCGCGAGATGAAGCCGTCGATGCCCACAAGGAAGCACAGGGCAAGATTGTCTCCCTCCTGTCGCAGGTGCGCAACCTCCGCAGCTCAGTCGACGACGTTACCGCGGAGCGCGACGCGCTTCTTAGAGAGAAGCGCAGCATTGAGATTCGCCTTGAGGAAGCTATGTCTGGGCTGGACGATCTTACCAGAGGAGAGAACCCGTCCCTGCGCGATGCTGCCAACATGGACAAGGAGATTTTGGACTTGAAGTCGAAGCTCGCGCAGCAGGAGGATATCGCTTTGGCCGCGGTAGAAAAGATGAGGCGATCCGAGGCTCTTTCTGCAGAAATTCAGAAGGATGCGCTCGTGGAGAGGGAGCAGAGCGCGCAGCTCCAAAAGGACAAGGCAGCCCTAGAAAAGGCCCTCAATGAGGTCCAAGTCAAGCTCGTCGACCTTGAAACGAAGGGATACTCTAGCGCAAGCCAGGACATCAAATTCCTTCACAAGCGTATTCAAGAGGTATGTGCTTTATTTTCCCCCGGTTTTCACAGTTTACGATTTTGCTTTACACTACTAACAACCATTTTCATAACAGCTTGAAAACCAACTCGAGACGCAGGAAGAAGAGCGAACCAAGTCCCAGCGCTCGGTCCGAAACGTTGACCGAGTCGTGAAGGACCTCCAAAGTCAGATTGAGCGCAAGGACAAGCAAAACGCGCACCTAGCTGACGACGTGGCACGCTTCCAGGAGAAGGTCACCAAACTTCTCCAGACCATTGACGAGCTCCAGGCGTCAGAGTCTACGAGCCAATTGTCGGCGCGGCGGGCGGACAGGGAGTTGCGCGAGGAGCGGGAGAAGTGCCTAAGGCTCGAGCACGAGCTGGAAGGATGGAAGTCTCTTAGGACGGAGAAGGGTTCATCCATAGGAAGCATCGGCAGAACAGGTACTTCGGGGACGTGGAGGTCGTCGCTTGGAGTGACGTGTGAGGATGAGAGTGAGATCGAGGTGCCCAAGCGGAAGTCGAGCATTAGTCGTGTGCCGAGCATGACGAAGGGCTTCTTGTAAGGGGAGAAGGGAAGTTGCATATGGAGTTTTTATTGTGTACGACAGTGGGATTTAGGCGGTGTGCGGGTATGGATGGAAGACGATGGCGAAAGGCGAGCATGCGTTCTGGCATTTTTTCTGTATTGCTTTTCGAAGGACTTAATTGGGTTAACACGGTTTCTTGGTGCAACTGGAATATGGTTATCTTTTTTGATTGTCTTGGAAGCATGAGTACGAAGTATCACGGAGTCATGTAGTAATGAGTACACTGCATTTATCCAAGATGTTGTTTGCCGTTTTTGTTATGAGGCTGTGGTAGTACTACTTCACCGCAAAGTAGACTGGAAATCGAGACGAAGAGGGACTCGTGGACTTGGTGGAGATGAGAAAATGGTTGGCCTGGGACTGGTAGGTGGGCTCTCTTCACCGTCGCACACAGAGTGCGTTTACGCATGAAGGACAAACATTCCATGAAGCAGGGCTCGAATACTGGTTGTATATATCGGAGAATGCCCTTCTTCCTTCAACCATGACCGAGTATCCTGATGTCCCCCCGGCTCTTACCTGAGTGTTTCGTGAACAAAGAGAGGTCTTCTGACACAGGAACCCCGTCGAGGCTACCATCCATCCCAACTGAACACCAAATCAAAAGACACTTCTCTTCGAAACCAAACATGGGGGATCTAGTTTTCCTCCCAGACGCGCCCGTAGCGTCGGCGTCCGACTACGAGTCCTCACTTTCCTCGGCCAGTTCTTTCAGTTGCGCTGGGTCCCACGAGGAGTTTGAGTGCCGGTGGTGCTGCACGAACAGGACTACCAACAGATGCCGTGGCTCGAGATGGTTCGGGGGTGGAGAGGACTGCTGTGGGCATGGAGCGGCGGACTTTTGTGATGGTGGGTGTTGTGGTGCCGGTCTGCCTGCTGGGTGCGCGCTTGATCGTGTAAGTTCAACCGCAAGGCGTGTGTGGTTTCTTCCTTTTGCTGAAAGAGAACGATAGACCACCCATGGGACGTGCCAGCCAGGTGGTCACTACAACAATCAGTTCTACATAGATCTACGTCCTCGGAAGAAGCGCCCATGGTGGAAATGCGGCTGGAACAGGTCAGTTGAATGCTGTTGTGAGGATTCATCAACGGGGTGGAAATGGTGGCGTCGACGAAGGAGGACGTGGCCGAGGAGAAGAAGGGACAAGAAATATGTGCAGAACAATAATTACTACGACATGCGGGACAGGGGTGGTAGATTTAGTGAGGGTTCGGGTGAGGATGAGTATGAGGGTGATGACGAGGAAGTGCGGCGCCCGATGCGGCGGCCAAGACTGGTGCGGAAGACAACCTTCACAAGGCGAGCGCCTCGGGGTAGGGGGGGCAGGAAGGAGAGAAAAGAGAGGCCGAGGATTGGAAGAGGACATGGAAGGATGAAGAGAATTCATAAGCGGGCCGTGGACCAGACGAGAAAGAGAAGCATCGAGATTGAGGCTATGTTAAGTGACAGTGATTTTAGCGAGCTTGAGGATAGTGGCCTGGAGAGCGAGCGGGGGGAGGCTCGAGAAAAGGACGCGGTGATCGAGACTCTGAGGGAAGAGCTTAGGAGGCTGCGGAACTTGTCTCGCGAGGAGAGTGATGAACTCGGAGAGAGGAGGAGGAGTCGGCGCGCTTCGAGGGAGAGCTGGGCTGGGAGAACCAGGCATAGCATCTAGGGGCTGCCTAGAATAAGAGAGTATGACGGATCAATGTCTTCCGCTCATCCTCATCTTTGATCGAGTAACTTGCAATATCACTCGTCTTTCACTTCTTCTTTTTCTCCCCATTTCCCCGTATTTCCTTTGGCTCTTCTCCGTCCCCTGGTCTGTGTAAGTGAATTGATGGCATCGGGAAAAAGATCAATGATGTATCCCACACGTGTAGGCTGCGTCCATCTTGTGCTTTCAGAAGTACCGAGGTACCGAGTACAACCAGAAATCGACCCACAACCGGAGCTACCCCTCCTCGTCCCTCAAGGCTGACGAATGAATTGGAGAAATGCAGGGATAATCTTCTACCAATCTGTCATTGGCCAGTTCCTGAAATGTCAATTAGATGACGTATGAGGCGAGACAAAATCTTTGATTATTGGTCAAATCTTAAGCCTCTCATCACGTGCTGAAACGAGGCTACCGCCGGTAAATTTTCCCTCCTTCGAGCTTCAAGAATGAGCATTCATGTGCTCCGGAGCATCTTCAAAGCTCACCCGGCTCATCCTGTAGATGAGACCACCCACCACCCCCAATGTCCAAACAATGGACCCGCACCTTCCAATCCGCCGCGCGTAGCGCCTCGCAACCCCCGCCCTCCGTCATCACCCCACCCGTAACCCACCCCTTCACCCCGCGAGCAACCTACGATGTCCCCGCCTCTATCCCGCGCTCCTACTACCTAGGCCACCATGCCGCCGGCCTCCGCGCCATCGCCACCAAACTCTCCTCCATAGGCCTCGTCCTCGAATGCCGCGACTTCCGCGTGCCCCTCACATCGTGGAACCCACTTCTCGAGCGCACTCTTACGGGTCCCCGCCGGCTCGTCGTGTATACTAAGACCGATCTCGGAACCGATGAGGCTGGGAGGGGCGCGCAGGTGAAGCGGGCTCTCAAGGAGCTGCATAGGACTCGGCCGGGAGAGAGCGCAATATTCGTGGGCAAGGGGAACACCAAACATGAGCTGTTGCGGGAGATCCGAGACGTCGCGCGAGAATATGATGCGCTTACGGGCTTGAGGACCTTCGTCGTCGGCATGCCCAACGTAGGCAAGAGCACGCTGCTGAACGCTCTGAGGAAGGAAGGGATGAAGACCAAGACCAAAGTCGCCATCACGGGGAACCACCCCGGCGTGACGCGGAAACTGAGTACGCCTGTGCGCATCCTAGGCGGCAAGGATAACCCCGACGAGACCCTCGGCGAGGGCGTTTTTATCGTTGATACGCCGGGAGTTTTCATGCCCTACGTGTCTTCGCCCGAAAACATGCTCAAACTAGCCCTCGTGCACGGCATCAAGGATAACCTCGTACCCCACGAGATCGTCGCCGATTACCTCCTCTACAAGCTGAACCTGGTCAACCCGGCCCTATACGCGAAGTATTCCGAACCGACCAACGATATTAGGCAGTTCCTCACGGGCGTCGCCAAACGCACGGGGAAGTACGCCAAATCGCGCATGGGCTTTGATATACAGGCTGCCATGTGGATCATAGAGCAATGGCGGAACGGGCACTTGGGCAGGTTCATTCTAGACGATGTCACGCCCGAGGCGATCGAGGAGAAGAAGGCGGAACTTAATACGACGACGCTAAGTATGAATCAGGCTCGCAAGAGGGAGAAAGAAGCGCGGAAACAGAGGGCAGAGGAGAAGAGACGGAACGGATGAGTGGGGAAGAAGAAGAGAGAAAGAAAGAAATGAATCTTGTAACCATATAAACTGTGATACCATTGGGCGAGTTTTTTCAGTTTTGTACACTAGACTTAGAATGAAATGCAATCGCATGAAAATCACGCCCATTATTATGCTCCCAGGAAACCCAGAACAAAAGCGAGAAACAAACAAGACCTCGCAGGAAAGAGCAAAGCCCAAAAACATCTAAACTTATCCCGTGAGAGGCAGAAAAACGAAGAAAGCCTACCGACCGACCCCCGGCGCGTGCTAGGATATCATACTGTTAAAAGAAACAAGAAACTGTTGTGCTGGTCATGCATTCTGCCACCTCGTTGCCCCCGATCTGCCCATGAAGGGAAATAGAATATAGGATATGACCAAGAAAAGCCGAGGGCCGTGGAAGATAAGAATAGAAATATCAATATAGCCGACTGATTTCCCCGTAGGACAAAGGAAACAAGAAAAGAAAACACCAGTTTTTGCCTTGAACCGATAACCATAAAAAACATGGGCTAGTGGCCTCAGAGATACCCAATGCGCCGATACAAATTATCACGCCGTCCGCCCCTTATGAAGATAACAACAAGGAAAGGTGAACAGCCCCCAAAACGAGCGAGGAGCTGCCCATGGAGACGCGTCATGACGTGTATCTGTTTTGCCACTTCACGAGATCCCTTGTGAGCAAGTCCATCATCTCCACGCAGTTCAGCTCCTTGAAACCCTTCGAGGTCGAGACTTGAGAGGCTGGCGACGCTGCAGGTTCCTCCGAGTTCACCACAGCCGAGCTTGAACCGCCGTTAATTTGTATCTGTGGCGTGCCGTTCCGCTTGTCTTGCTGCTCTGTATCCTCCGGGGTAGGCTTGAATTCGGTGATGTCTTCGGACGCGAGTTCCACCTGGGTCTTTGCAATAAAGTCCAGGAAGGCCGCCGACCGCCGTTTGAGCTCATTGAGAGATATCTTGCTGTGTGGACCAGACTTGGACTTGGAGCTATGCCGGTCTGTCTTATGGCCGCCGTTACTGGGTTCGTCATGTCTTGGAGTATCTCGAGACATTGACCGTACAGGCGACCGGTCGGCATCATTGTCTCGGTCTTTCGTGTATTGGTTACGCCCCTTACCCTTCTTATGCGTACTCCTCGCGCTCTTCTTGTGTGTGCTGGTGGTGGTGGTCGGCGGGGGATTTCCGGGCGGCGGAGTGTCGGGGGTAGGTTGTGTCGGGGCGGGCGGTTCGACGCTTGGCTGGACCTCGGCTGGCTTGCTACTAGCTGCGCGGGTGGCGGCCAGAGGCATCTCCTCTGAGGGGTCGGAATCGACGTCAAGTTGGGCGCTTGACTCCTTCTCGGGAACCGTCGCTACGGCGCCTTCGCCACGCCTACGGTCTGCCCGACCTTTCCTCTTGTTTGCCGCCTCCTGTCGGAGTCGCTCTCGCTCTTCCCGCTCGGATTTTTCTTTTTGCGAGCGGGAGCTGCGGGACTTTTTGGAGGAGCCGTTCCTTGTGACTGCACCATCATCCGAATCATCCTGAATATCGCTCTTCGGAGGATCGGAAGGGGGCGATGGCGACCGCGAGCTCGTTCGCTGCCTTTTGACGCTCGTGGAGTTCCTGGAAAGGGAGATGCACTGTTAGTTATATCCGCCATATCTCTTCCAGTGCCGTCATGTAGTTTTGGAGCTAGGTTTACGTACTCTTCGCTATCGCTCCGGCCACGCTTGTTGCGTCTCGTGGAGATCTCGTCCTGTACAACCACCAACTCTTTGCTCGCCTCGATAGCGCGGCGCAATTGGTCTTCTTCATCATATGCAGCCTCGCGGCTGTTCATTGTGGAGCGTCGCTTCGAGGTCTGTGAGGCTGAAGATGTCCGCTCCGCTTTGCCAGCCCCAGTTTTGGGCGAGCGGGCACCCTCTTTGGCGATTGAGGCAGATCGGGAGGCTCGCGTTGCCCGGTGGAGAGGTAGGTAGGTCGAGTATCGCTGGCTGTTTCAATTTGAACAAGCATGTTAGCAACCCTTGTAGCAAGAATATGCAGAGAATCGAATTGTGACAAGCTCGGGGGTGTCGGCGAAGTCAGGCAGGGCTCATTGTTTTTCAGCTCCTAGAGATCACCGCCGCGGCGACCTCGGCGCGACGTTCCGGAGTAAGAGAAAAAACAATCAGATACGAATTAAACTCATGCTTACCCATTACTAGCCTTGTGAATTTTGTGCAGGTCTTTCCGGCACTTTTCGCAAAAGTATTCGTCGGGGGAGCTCTCCTCTGTCATGATTCCGACACAGGCTCCGTGCTGCCATACCTTGCAGATATCGCATTGCACATAGAAGCCAGATATGTCGTCTGCGACATCGAGAGCAGTCAATATTATAGAGTCTGGGGCGTCTCTCGCCTGTTTGGTTTCGGGGTCAAGGGGTGGAGGGCCGGGGTAGTCGTCGAACCCGCAAATGCAGCGGACGGCCTCGTCATCCTCTTGAATATCATCGCTTCCGTTGGCCATGTCTACAGAGTCTTGTCTCGATAGTTTATCTCGATCTTCGTCGTAGCCGCGTCGTCGGCGGCGAAGCAGGTGGGTGTCGTCAAGGTCTTCGGGCGGCTCTGACGACAGGGATGCGCTCGGGGTCGATTTGCCTGAGGAGGGCTTGTTTCCGGATCTCGTATTGCGTTCGATACGACCAGAGGTCGTAGATGATGCCGAGGAGGATTGCTGTGACTGTGAATTGCTTGTGCGGGCTCTGGAGGATCGTCTGGGGGATGGTGGTGCCATTGACGTGGAGTGGGGAGGGGAAAAGCAAGAGAGAACAGGGAAGAGGACGGACGCGAACGTCAGGCCCTCCGAAATGCTCGGTGATAATTGATAGCTCCACTCGACAGACGCGATATCAAGGCCAGAAGGGCAGAATTGAGTATGGCGATGGGTGTATTTTGGGTGGAGGATGTTGGTGGGATGGTGGAAGGGAAACGGGGACTCGGGTCACGTCTTGCTCTCTCGTCGAGGTGGGCAGTTTTTGCGACAGGTAGAATGGAGCGCTTCTATGAAGTATGGGCGATGAGAAACAGCTTATCATGACCGGTGCTAGGACTGGGAATGCACATGCCACGGACACGAAAAACAAAATGGTCGGCGGGAATGGATTCAAGGTGGGTGAAGTGGGAAAAAAGTGGTGGAGAGGAGGAGGGCGGCGGCGGGAGTGTGTGGTGCTGCTGCTCGTCTCCAAAGATGGGATGGGACCCGTTACTTCTCGGGGACCAAAAAAAAGCGCCTGCCCTCGTCCAGAGTCCACTGCTGGGCACCTTCTCACTGGGGGAAACTGGAGAGCTAGCCTGGCTTGGCACCCAGAGCCGGTACATAGGTACATATACCCGTGTTCTGTGAAATACTCTAATATACACGAGAACTGGAGCGCCTTCCTGTGATTAAGAGCCAGTCAATCGCGAGCTGGCGAGCTATAAGATGTACAGTGCTGATAGCACTCTATCTCCACTAACAGATTCCTACAGGACCAACTGTCGCTGCTCCCGAAGACGAGTTTCCTGGCCTCTTATTGGCCTACTGAGCGAGCCGGAGAAAAGTCGGCTTTACTCTTATTCTCAGTTAACACTGTGAAGACCAAGGGTACCTACCTATATGTACTTCGTAGATCCAGTCCACACAGAGGAAATTGATTTTCAATGAACTGTGGATTATGTAACAGTCCGTTACTATTAGTGGGAACCTGGCATCAATTGATCATTGATCCTTGTATCCATGTATCCATGTACCTTCAGGTGCATAATTGCAACAATTTGAACACTCGGATTCTGTTGGCGACAACAGCCCAGGGAGAGGGTCTTGGCCTCTCTGGTCATGAGCACACACCACCACTATTACCACGACTCCTAATAAACTTTCCACTCACTGCCTCCTAACGACGCTCTATCAAAACCGTTTCAACCATCCTACAATTTTCGAATTTTTGCCGAAGGCGATATCCAGGTGTTTGTCGATACGAAGCATCCGCTCGAGCCCGCGATTTCCCTACCCGACGCCGGTCCTGTAACCCCAAACCCTGGTGTGGTGCCTCTCCTTACTCTAGAGTGGAAAGTGCCGAAGACCATAACCCAATTTCCCAACCTGCCACCAACCAAGACCATCATTCCAGCCGTTGAACCCTTCGCAAAGTTATCAGCGTCCAAGTCTGCACAACGGGGCTATTTTGCCCAGAGGAAGGCCACGGTTAGTTCCTGACTTGTAGCACTTCCCCACGATTTACGATTCCCTAATAGGGGGGTCGCTCGCCCAAGCTGCATTGTGCTGCTTGATGAGCATTATTCATCCAACTCGGATGACTCTTTGTTCCTTTCCGCTTTCTGATATCTGGCCGTAGAACCCCAAAGGAGACGCCCACGACCACATGTTCCTGGAGCCGAGTGCTTGGTTGAAGCTACGGAACGCCTGTAAACCATCGCGACGACGCTCCTTGGCAGACCCCACGCCTGCCTGAATCTGTGATCGATACCTGGCTCTGGCGACATGCATGACGATGGGTATGTCTGGCTCAGTCCACCTCTCTCCCTTAGGCCGCATCTCTTCACAGAAGCTGTCATGGACCCTAAGGGGCAAATTCCCATGAAGGCCTTGTTTTACCTTCATCGTCTTGCTATATGCTAATATTCTATTCTTTTTTCGCCCAACCAGCGTATGATCCAGACATGGCAGCGTCAACGGAAGCTCTTTCGTTCTCCAACCTCTATCCTAACCGACCAATACGTCCGCTGCCAAAGCGTCGACTAAGGGAACGACTTTCACCCGAGGTGGCGGAGTCGATTAAATATCCTCCTTCGACCCGGATTCCCTCGATTTTCTATCCAGCATACCCAACCGACATCGCAGAGGATGGATATCGTGGAGAAGAAGTGCCACACTCGCGCGACACAGCCGATGGTAATACATCAAACGATGAGGTCCGTCAATTCGTTGGAGCAGGTGGCGGTGCATCTCGGAATGGGGTCGATGTCGAACCTGGCGATCGTCAAGGCCCAAGGAATGCCATGGTCCCCAGATCGCCGCCGGAGGTCTTGTCCAACCGGTCTGGCCCGCGGCAGACACCGCAGATAGACCAAACTCGGCATCCGAACTCTATGCTTCTATCGACGGATGTTTCGACGGACGGATATGAATCGTATGAGAACACAAACAACAAGAAGAAACGGAAAATACCAACGGCGGGCGATTCATCGCTCGGCAGTTCCCACTCAACATCCGATGGCAGCGCGGTCCCCATATCGGCCGGGCTTGCTGCTGTACATATGCAAAATGATACTCTCGGGAATTCGCAATATGGAGCCTTGCATGGCTCGTCTGTGAACAACAAAGGCATCTCTGGGGCAGGGCGGGGTATGTTTGGTCGAGTGAGGAACGGAAGGAGTCCTCTCAGGACTCTCTCCAACGCCAGCAACTGGACTGATCGAAACGCCAAACCCCGTCCTGCTGGGCAATGGGCTTCTCCCTCTGGTAAGTGGTCGTGTTTCCTTCTTTTCTTCTTGTCTTCCCGAATTCTTTGTTCTGAGCCAATCTTGCCTTGATGGCAAGTCCGACCAAATCCTTTGTCTCCAATTTCCTGAAGCTCTAGCTGAGCTATTAACCAACTTGGAAGAGAAACCCAGTTGGCTTCACCATTCCCTCCCTTTTTCCAATACTTGATCCTGATGATGAAGCTATGAAACATTCTCGCTTTCATATTCTCCATCCTAATCCACATGTCCCACTTCCGATTACTCCCCCACGCCAAGCGGCCGTCATCAATAATGTCCGTACCCTCAACATTTCAGGTAGCATTTGCCTCCACGGCGCCCTAGACCGTCTTTGCTAGACCTTGATGTTCTTTGGGTAATGCTAATTTTTTCCCACATTACCAGCTGACGCCCCAGAGCGAGGCATCATCTCATCTGCCATAGCAAAGGCAAGTAAGACACCTACTGACCAGGGACAAGAAAACATTAGCCTGCTTCAGAACCCCTCGGTGGTGCGCTCCACCCCCGCATCCACCCAGTTTACATTCACATGCGAATCCCAAGTCCCTGGTACTTATAGAGGGGACCTTGTCGGATCCGGCCTCCCACCGCCCGGATATATGTCCAGTTCCAAACAATCCAGTATGGCACATGCCATGGGCTCGTTGAATGAACCGCCGCCGGGCCACCATGACGGGCTCAAAGGACCGGGCCAGTCTTCGGGCGCACGACAGAAGAAGAACCGCAAGAGCATCGACCGAGAACTTGAGGAACAGGCTAGGCAGCGCAGGGCCAAAGCGCAAGAAAATCGGCGAAGAAACCCCGTTCCCCCCGAAGAGGAATGGGTGTGCGACTTTTGTATCTACGAGAGGATCTGGGGGAAGCCATCCGGTTTGGTCCGAGCATACGAAGAACGAGAGCGACGAGAACGCATTGCAGAGATGAACAAGAAACGCCGCTTGGAACAGGTGAAAGCGCGCAGTCGCAAGAGCAAGAAGCAACCGAAGAGTACTGGCGGCAAGGTTGGTAATGCGACGAAGTCCAATCACGACATCCCCGAGCACGATGCCCACGGCGGCGTTCATGGGGACCTAGGGTCCGACGAGGATGACGGTACTTCTGAGGAGTACGCAGATGAGTCCTTCAATCATATCGATGATGTGGACGAAGGTGATCTGGCTTCTATCGAAGGCGATGTGGGCAACACCGGCCATATCAGCCATAATTACCATAGAAGCAATGGTGGTGGAGGAGACGGCGATGCTAGCAGTCGGTCGAGAGGCAGGCCTGAAACTCATGGGCTTGTCAAATAGCATTGAGCTACCTGCGCCTCGAATCGCACTTCACAAGGCAAGCCCGTCCAAGCGAATACAAACCTGCGGCTGTTCGTTGGATATCCATGACACCTGGGTATATTCTCTTGGCGCAGTCACACTCGAGCGGTTTCGGTTTCTCATTTATCGCGCTATGGGCATCCGCCTAGAATTCCCGGGCATACTGGTGGCGCATCATACACGTGAATGATTAGAATCGAAGTTAGGGGTTCTGAACTAGCGTGCGTGGCGACGAGCCGGACTCGCCTCGGGCTCGATATTCTGCCCGCACTCTTTCACTAGAAGGCCCATCAGCGTGTTCGTTAGTTAAGGCGGGATGCTTGACCGCGTGTTGAGATTGGCATTGGTATTTTCCTTTTTTTAGATCTGTGCCGTGTGACGGTCAGTTTCTATTCTACGGTTTTTCCTTAGCACTTACCCGACTGCCTCTCATATGATGGCCAACCTAGCCTAGTTCCGACAATCCACAATCCACTTCATTAACCCTGGAGATGGTGCTACGATTGTTCTAGTGAAGTTGAAAGGCGAGAGTAGGTGACGTACTGGTATACTTGTACAATACAATAGGCTCAGCTGCGGAGGTACGACTGTAGACGTAATATCCTAAATCTTTGAATCCTAGATCTTTGACGCTGCAATGTGTAGATGATATTTGATTAATTGATGGAAACAACAAAAAAACACCAGAAGACAGTTTCCATGGCGAGCCACCATACTAAAACCAAGGCGAGTGCAACGATGCGAAAAAGACTTTGCGTTCGTTTGCACTGACGGGCAATTTCGAGCTCCGTCTGTTCGAGACGGGGGATCGATCTCCACATACTTCATACAAACCCCTTACATGCTTGACAAGACAGATCCCACAGTAATCCACGGTCTTGCTGTGGTGGTGAGATTCGCCAAGGAGAACAAACTCTAGATGCCCAATAACTTCCCAAACCGGAGTTTTCTTGCCGCCCGTGGCCTTGCTCTCCAGCTACGTGGTCGCTGAAGTAGCCAGATGGGAGATAGCCTTGAGTTTAAATCTAGAGCTAAGAGAGTACATAGGTACGTTAAGCTCGCGACGACACGCTCGGAGATGACGAGAGCGAGAGACAGCGCAAAGGATGGAGGCACTGGAGGGTGTGGTCAGGCATGGGGCTCAAAGTACTTGGTACACGATACTTTGCCTATCGAAAGGTGACCTGGATCATGTTTGAAAAGGAGCTGAGGTCAGGTTTCATATCCCCAGTCCCCTGCCATTTATGTCTGTCGTTGAAGTGTTTCGTGTTGAGTGGTTCCCGCAATGAGATGAAAACTGTATAATTTCAGGGAACAATTGGCTCCTCCTGCACTGCAAATTGCTCCCGTAGACAGTGGTTGGCAGAGCTATTCGCGCCCCGGAATACTTTGGAGAGCTGGCCCTGCATGCCACTGCAGATGTACCGGGTACCTGGCAACAATCGTCGATGGTGATCAGGCATCGCCAACCAGTTTTCTGACTAACAAAGGTAAAAGTCGAATGCTCGGCAGCACCTCGATGATCGTCAATCGCCCATTGGGTCATCGTCATGCCCTCTCCAGTCCAACACAGTCCCAGTCCATGGCGCATCTCGTCGTCGTTCGCCTTTCTTTTTTCTCGACCCATCTCGACGTTTGACCGCTATTTAATCCACTGATCACCCTTGCTATCGCTCTTACCCCATGTCCCTCAGCTTCCAACCCTGATGAAATCGCCCAATATTCGCCGCCCGGCCGGTCGTGCGCCCCTCGAGGAGTGAAAACGAAATAATGACTAGCTCTCGGAGATATCGCTCTTCGAATCAGGTATGTCGTCTCTTGTCATGGAGAAGCTTCGTGTGTAGCTCCGGGAGCTTGTGTTCCCGGTGCGACTTGCATTTGTTCGGAAATACTCGCTTGCCGGCTCTTGGCGGATGATCTGCTTTTCGAGCTTTGTGTGAGGAACCGACCGACTAATATCGCAAAACCCTTCGGTGAATGATCTAGCCTTTGACCGCCGCCCACGCAAACCCAGACGCGACCTCTGCAGCTGCCTTGGCCCTCACCCGACAGGCATCGGCAAATAGCTTATCGTCCGCCGCTGCAGCTGCGGCAGCAGCTCTTCGAGCCCGCCCTGCAACGCCCACCAATGTCGCGGACGTACAGACGAAGCGGACGTTGCGCCGCAGCGCATCGGTTGCATCCTCGGCGAGTCGCGACAGCAGAGTCGGATTGAAGAGATCTCCCAGTACTGGGTCCATGTCCGAGCGAACCCTCCGGACGCCGTCCCCTCATCGAACTACCGTTACGAATACCCCCGACGAAACCCCTCCTGTGCCATCGATCCCCGAGGATGTCTCCAAGTCCAATGTCCAACAGAAGAGCCCGACTAGACGGCGGACTGTTAGTCTTCAGACCCAGCCGCTGAAGCTCGGAAGCTCGATATTAAGAGAAGGACACGCCTCGTGGTTCGGCCCACCTACCTGTGACCCCACATCGACGATGCGAACCTCCGATGCGGCTATCAATACCCGACTGGCTCGACCAGGCAGCTCAAGTTCGTCCATCAACTTCTCATATCCGCGATCGCCTAGGGTCTTGTCCCCGGCCCCTGCCCCGGCCCCGGAGCCGTCGTCCGCTGTTCAAGCAGCCTCGCGCTCGATGCATCACCGGCGACATCCACCGCCAGAACCCGATCCTGTCATGGTCTACGATCCCAATACGAGGCGGATGATGCCAAAATCTGAACTGATGGCTTGGGAACACGGCTTTAAAGAGCCGAGCAGGAAGGCCTCTAAGAAGAAGAAGAAGAAGCACCCGGTAGCGGCACCTGCTCCGGCGGCCAGCGCAGAGCCGAAGACTGTCGTCGAGCCTCAACATCTCGCGACCGAAGGCGACAAGTCATCCGACCATAAAAGAGCATCCGATGCGCCAGAGCTAGTTACTGGTGACATTTACGAAGACATGGGTGCCGAGATAACCGTCGAGCCGCAGGTGCATCTTTCTCACGCTCAGCAATTTATCGATCACGGGCTACACGTTGATGAGGATATCACTAATGTGGGTGATGGTGATGGGGCTATGCGCGCGACGCTATTTCCCCTTCGCGAACAGGCTACGGAGATCGCGGCACCAGCTCACCAAGCCCAAGTTCCAGTTGTCCATGAAATCGGTGGAAGTTTGGGCCACCGGCGGAAACCTTCCGAAATCCTTGATGCTGTACCGGTCAGGATGACAGCATACTATCGGATTCAGGTGCCTATTGAGCTTCCAACTAGTGAGCGGCGGGCCAAGGCCGTGCCGCAGCACGATTCCGACTCTCATGCCGCACAAGGGCAAACCAAGACCACAACCCCGGATCAGCCTAGAGAAACGTCCACGAGCCCACACATCGCACCATCTCATCCGGCCGAGACACTGGCAGTGCCCGTGCGCCATTCACCACCGCCCAGGTCAGTGTCGCCGATAAAGCCGGCGCTTAAACAGTCTACAAGCCCTAACCGTGCCTCCTCCGTATCCGACAACGGATCAGAGGTTTCCTTGGATCAGGGAGGGCAACCTGAACAAGCCCCGGCTCGCAAGAAGTCTGTTCGAGTAAGCTTCGACGACAAGAGCACCGTTGTCGTAGGCGAAGCTGCTCCTCAGGTGGAGGATGAATCGCCCGTCACCTCTCCGCAGACTACGACCAGGAGACACTGGTACAACCTTGGTCGAAGAAGGGAAGGAGGTTCAACTGTGGACGATGTAGACGATGGCGAGGTCATGAAGCCAAGACCCCCGCTTCCGCACTTTGGCAGCATTCGGGACAAGAAGCTCCGGGAAATCGAAGAACGGCCTCTCGTGCGGCCGCCTCCGGTCTCGCATGTCCCCCATTCGGGCTCTCCCGCTATTCTTCCGACCATCCCGAGCGTCTCGAATCTCAGGCACAGCACGGACTTTTCAAACGATCACGCTATCGGGTCGATTCTAACTAGAGAAGTCGAACGAAAAAATGAAGCGAATATTTCCCGCCTGCGAGAGCCCCTGCCCCCCGAAGTCACATCCGTTGAAGGCGATGGCTTCCTTAGCGACGGAAGTAGCACAACCGGCTTACAGGGCTCGGAGGATGAAGATGAGGATAGCTATGTTGAGGAGCATGTACAGACTTCCCCCCTTGCGGTGGCGGAGACAGTAAGGCCCTCCGGCGATACTGTGACGAGCATCATCCAGAACGGCTCAGCTACTGCCAAAGGACATGGTGTTGATTCAACCCCAACGACATCTAGCGTTCCAGAAGCACCCCAACAAGCTATCCCACAGATTGCAATTTCTCTCCCCAGCCCACAAATAAGGGAGGAGCCTGCCGTGCCTTCTTCTCCTGCTCCACCATCCATTGAGCAAGCGGAGCCTGTCGACATCCCTGGAAGCTTTCCTGGTGCCGACGACTCTTCCTCCACTGTCACCCCACAACAGCCACCCACTACCGGTACCATAACCGCAACAGCCACTAACCCCCCGGTATCAAGCACGGCAGAACCGCCCCTGGACAATGTTGAGGACGACTCTGAAAGCACCAGCATTTACAGCGACGCTTACGAGGACCTCTCAGATATTGAAGGTGACGGCTTCCTGTCTCTGAACGCCGTTGTTGACAGCCCCGTCCCGCCCCAAGCTGTTGTCGATCTTGCGGGATCGCCAGCCGCTGCAGTGGCAAAGGACTCGAATCAGCCTATAGTGAGCGAGCCCCCTTCAACGCAGGCAACGGTAACACAGGCAACGGCCGCGCCGGTCTCGCTACCCCAGGGGGATGTGAACTGGGAACATGCCAAAGCATACTGGAGGAGTCTATCGGCCGAGAAGCGCCGACAACTCGAACAGGAAGCGTTATCAGAAGCTGGTGAGGACGGAGATTTGGATGAGAAGGTCGTTGTCGCCAAGAAGCATAAGAAGAAGAAGGGCGGATCGGAACAACGATCACAGGCGAAGGAATCCTCATCTGAAGAGCGGGTCTACCAGATCCCTCCGGGGACCAAAGTCGCGGATGCTCCTCCGCCGCGAGCGCCTATTCTCCGATCCTCAATGCGAGGATCTTTTCGTGCTTCGACAAGCCAGTCTACTGCCCTAGTAAAACTAGATTCACATGGCCGAGAAAGTCTCAGGGGCGTCAAATCACCAACCGCCTTACGTGCCGAAACACCATCCGCCGGCGCTTCGAAAACCGGTTTCCGCAAGACAATGCGGCCCGATAACTTTGCGCAGATAGCGGAGGATGAGACAACAACTAGCCGTACCGCCAAGGGCGAACGGCCACTTTCTCTTCAGCTCGATGGAAGCAGCGTCAGAGTCCCTAATAAGCTCAGGTCTGGGCAGGCCAAGAGACGCACTTTCTCCCTCCAAGAGAACATACCATCCGATTCCCCAGGAAATTGGTCACTTACTCTTGCACAGCGCCGCGGTTCGATGGATAGTGAGAGTAGCTTCCAGCGCACTACTCGGCCTAGGCAGTCAGAGGTGTTCGGATTCCGGAGGTCGATGAGGACAAGTGACATTGAGGGACCTTCCGCAAACGACGGCGCCGAATCAAAGAAGAGGAATAGCTTCAGATTTAGGACTAGCTCGCCCAATGGCACCACTCCTTCTCATCCACCTATCAGCGCCGAAACGAGGATGATACGGACGACGATGCGTGCCGACTCGAGCGACGGTAGCGTACACTCTATCTCACAACGGTTTCGACTGCCCTCCTTTAGCAGGTCCAAGAAGAAGGGCGATAGAGGAAGCAGGACTTCCAGCAGACTGGACTACTCCAGCGATGACGAGGATGAGCATGTCGCGCTACCTACCCTAAGAAACAAGTCCCCGCGAACTAGCAGCGAGAGCTGGGTTGCTCGCCGATTCTCGGGCTCCTCGCAAAAGACTGGTAACGGTAAACCTCTTGCCGCCTCTTCTGCGGCTGCTGCTGCCGCCAAGGGCCGCCCACTGTCAACAGGCACGCTGAGGGAGCCGGTGGAGGAAGTATCGGAAGAACTTTCCGACAGCTCTGATGACGAGGAAGCCGGCAGCACCCAGGAGCCGCCTGCACAAGCGGCTGACAGTCGCCCAGCTGTGGACGACGGAAATCACTTGGGTGTCGAGGAATCCATTTCCGGATCTTTACGACGCTCTCGATCCGGCCGCGGATCTATCGCGCCTTTGCAAACCGGATCCGCTAATGGCGCGCCGGCGAGCGGAGGCAAGGTTGAGCGACATAAGAGGCATAGTCTCATGGCTGTCCTCCGGCGCAAGAAGACGGACCAGGCGGGACGGATCAAGCGGCCGGAGCGGATGGATAGCGCGGCTAGACGCGATACGAAGCTGGAGCGCAGCGCGGCGGAGCTTGAGGCCATCCACGCGCATAGCGCTAGTTCGCGGCATCATCATCATCATCATCACCACCACCATTCTCCTAACTCCTTGGGAACGAGATCTCTCGGCGGCGGCCAGTCATCGAAATCTCTGCCTTCAACTGCAACTCAGCAGCCGCAATTCGAAGTCAACGAGGACAGCGACCAGGTTTCTACCAGTACGCGCGTCGACGGCGAAGAGGAGGAGGTCGTTGTTCCCGTCTCACCGGGTTACCTGCGCAAGAAGCCGCCGGTGCGGAAGGCTAGTGAGGTCCAAACCGGGCCTCTGGAGCCGAGGAAGAAGAAGAAGTTTGCGGCTCTTCGGCGGATGTTTGGTATCGATGATTAGCTCGGATTTTTCTGGGTATCTCCTCATACTACTCTGCACGCCTCTTTTTTTTTTTTTTTTTTTTTTTTTTTTTTTTTTTTTTTTTTTTCCCGCTTTGCGCCAATCTCTCAACCTTTTTATACTAATATGTGTATTTTCTCATATACTCCTGATCTTGCTTATTGCGGAGCGAACTATACAGCACCGCTATACATTCTTTTTGGACTACCACGACAGATGTTGTGGATTTCTTTTCTTCCTATTTCTTCTGTTTTCCGCCCCTTTTTGGAATATGGAAATGTTATATATTGCTCTACCAACACGGGAAAACGGACTTCCCCCTTTGCCTTTTGCCCCTTTCCTAGGTTGTTCTTTAATTTACGGGAGGAAAGCGGTCGAGTGTATATGTGTAGACGTGGAAACAACGGGAAGGATGGCAAGTGCAAAGGAGGCAGGCGGACATATAAAAGCGACATTGGTCAGGATTTCTTTGATACCTCTTGGGATTGGTTTGGCATGGAATATTATTAGACAGGGCAAATCATGGTGAAAATGAGTTAATTTTTTTTTAATTTATTTTTCCATTTACTATTCCTCTTTTTTCCTCTTGTTTCCTCCTCTCTCCATAAACGCACATTTTTATTACTTCGTACACTTGAAACGTCAATGATTGATCTGGTAGTAGGAATCAAAAACAAAAGACCACCAACACCCTCCCCTACACATTCATAGATTAGACCTCCCCGGACCATCTAGTCACAGGTGCTTCCCAAGGAACTTGAGCACGGTCTCATAGCCCCTCTTATACTCCTCCACAACCCTCGCATCCTCAAGATCGGCCCTAGCAGCCATCCATCCGTGGATCTGATCGTGGAAGGTCTCGACGTGGTGGTCGACCTTGAGGTCGTGGGTGAACTGCTTGACGTGGGCGGCGTCCTCGTCCTTGGAGGCGAGGACGGCGATGGGCACGCGGACGTTAGGGGCGTCCTTGGGGTCGAGGAAGGCCGGGTGGCAGGCTACGCCGGCTTTGAAGGGGGTGTCAGGGGAGGAGGTGACGAGGGTTACGATTTTGCCGCCCCAGCAGTACTACACATTCAATTTGTTAGTGTTCGGGAAAGAAAGCTCGAGGCTGGGAAAAGGAGAAGGGAGGCGAGACTTACGCCGAGGATGGCCCAGCTCTTGATGTTGGGATACTTCTCCTTGAGCGAGTCGAGGTAGCCGGGGACCTTGGGGACGGTCTCGCTGAAGCCGTTCTTGCTGAACCAGGCGCCGAGCTTCTGCTTCTTCTCATCGTCGGTGGGAGGGTACCTGCACGGCATATTAGTTCCAACCTGGCTCCTTGGTGAGCAGAATGAGGCCAAACAACTATGAGCCCCTTTTACCCTCATTCGACCGGGAGGCGGAAAGACTAACCAGGAGATATCGGCGGGCGAACCCTTGAACCAATCGGGGATGAAGACCCTGTACTTGTGCTTCTCGTCGGAGGTGGCGAGGATATCGGCGCCCTGGATGGTCTGGGGGAAGTAGCCGAAAATGTCGTAGATGACGACGATGCCCTTCTCGGCGTCCTTGGGGCCAACGGCATCTACAATTGGGAACAAGGAAAAAGAAAGTCCTCAGCACTAGTGGCTCCCATATTCGGCCAAGTCGCAGCTAGGTAGAGGAAAGGGCAGAACAGAGCCAATTCGCTCCGGGGAGGACGAAAGACGTACAACTCTTCAATCCGCCAACTTCCTCGTAGCTCCCCTTCTCCTGGTATCCCGTGGACACGACGGGGGGGATGCTGCAGCAAGCAGCGCTGGGGTGGCTCGCGGGCGGGAAGGACGACATGGCTGCGGATGAGGACGTGAATAGTCTCTTGGAGCTTCGAGCTACGTAGTGACGGTTGCTGAAGTAGTTTCGATGCAGAAGTAATGGCTGTAGGGAGCAAGATGAAGAAGAACGAAGACGCGGTACGGGTGTAGCGGCAGCTATGGTTGTGGTTGCAGTGGTTTGAGTGGTGGTGATGGAAGAGGGCGGAATCTTCTTTGTCGATAGGGATGGGAAGGTGCGGGGTAGTTTACGAAGGAGGGGCAGCCGCGGTTGGGATTGCGATTGCGGGAGTGGATGCGGATGAGGAATTGGATGAATTGGATTGCGTCGTCGGATCTGGAGGAGCTGTTGCGGGGTGGAGCTCTCGCGGGGCAGTCGCAGTTTGGCTGGAGCTATTGGGATCGGGAGTCTCGGCGAAGGCGAAGGGGGCATGGAGAGGCGATGGAGCTGGGTTATGAGAGAGGAAGAAGGGGTAGATGGAAAGAGTTTGGAGAGCTGGTCCCATCGAGATATCTATATATTGTTTGAAGAGCACCTTGTTGGCAGCACAATTGTATTATCAGATGAAAGCTATCATCATGATCATCATCCGACACGGTTGAGGTTACAAATACAGACGCAGCTTGTGCAATTGGACAAATGACGTCCGTGTGGGCTCAGAATAACTCGGCAATCGAGCTCAGCAGCTCCAAGTTATCCAATGTCACCACGTAAAGCTGTAAAGTTGTAAGCTGGTCAGCAATAGAGAGAGCCCGCTCCATTGTCCAGTATCTGGTCCCCCGGAATTGATACAAGTTCCAAGAACTGACAAGCTCCCCGGGGCCCTTGGAATTAAGGTACGAAGGAGGAGCTCGACTCGGCCGACCATCGGTCTAGTTCTTTTTCCCCCTTTCGCCCCGAAGCATTGGCAGTTGGGCGAGCTTCGGCGACCCTTTTTTTCTTTTTGCGCTGCCCGTCACCTTAACGCCACAACAGACGGTGGAGAGGAACTAAGAGTCTAAGAGTCTAAGTAAGACACGGTGATTGACGAAGCAAAATAGCGCCGTTCTAGTAACAATAAGTGTCTATTGTACCCTACACGGTGCCCAGCTTAGTGGACGTTGGTGATCAGTGTACATCAATCTGCCCACTAACTCGCCGTCCCACATCCCCACAATCTAGATCGTTGGTCAATGGGACCCTTCATGAACACGGTTGTAAACTAGTGTAGCTGAAGCTATCGTGACAGAAGCGCTCAAATCAAATTGCAATGATGGAACTTGACTTTGATCTCTCAATGCCATGTAATTAGACCCCCACAACTCACTACCCAACACTCCTGGGTTCTCATTACCCCTCAATTCCACAGAGAACCCAACGTTGAACTCGAAGAAGAAAAAAAGATATCAAGGCGCAACTCTACCACACGCTCCTCTCCTCTCCTCAACCCTTTTCCTCTCATATATATATCTTATCCTATCTCATCCTCTACCATCTTGCCAACCTCTCCGTTTCCTCGACATCCCCAATCCCTCACCTCATCTCACAATGAACCCTCTCACCAGCTCCGAAGCGCCGCCCCTCGACGGCACCCCCGTCGCATCCGCCGACCTCCGCTCCGGCCTCAGCACTGCCCCGACCCTCCCCGCCTTCACCCTCAACGACCGCGTCGTCGTCGTCACCGGCGGAGCGAGCGGCCTCGGCCTAGTCATGGGCAAGGGCATCGTTGAGTCGGGTGCTCATTTGGCCATTGTAGATATAAACAGTTGAGTTTTTGGAAACTTACTTTTTTTTAAGGCTGGGTGTGATTTGCTCTGGCCTCCGTGTTCATTTTGTGCCCGATTCGGACTTTGGTCTGGGAACGGGGATCAGTTGATACACGGAGGGGCCGAGAGTGATAAGTCTTTTGTGGTAATGAACGTCTTCTGACCGAGGACATACAAACCAACAGAGGACCAAGCCGACACGCAAGCAACCAATCTAGCTGAGGCCTTCAAAGCCCAGCATCCCACGAGGCAGGCATCTCATCCACCCTCATTCCCTTCTTCTCATAGCCCCCCCTCTCGACACCCCGTCTAACCCTGAGCCATTGTCCAAAAAAACAGAACCGCCCCTCGTATCACAGCCCACTACGCCGACGTATCCGATCCCGCCTCCGTCGCCTCCTGCATCGCCAACATCCTCGCCACCCACAAAAAGATAGACTCCCTCGTCACCTCCGCCGGCTTTACCGAGAACTGGCCCGCCACCGAGTACCCTCCCGACCGCATGCGCCGCCTCTGGTCCGTCAACGTTGACGGGACCTACCTCTTCGCCGTCGAGGTCGCGAAGCACCTTATGGAGAGGAAGGCCGAGGGCAGCATGGTCTTTATCGGGAGCATGTCCGGGGCTATTGTTAACGTTCCCCAGCCGCAAGCGTAAGTGTAACCTACCGCACACTTCGCAAGAGATGGCAAGTCTAATTTCTTTCTCATCCAAGGCCCTATAACGCCTCCAAGGCAGCCGTCCGACACCTCGCCTCCTCTCTCGCTGTCGAATGGGCCACCTCCGGCATCCGTGTAAACTGCATCTCACCGGGCTACATGCTCACAGCTCTGTAAGTCCTCCCAAAGAAAAAAGGGGGAGAAAGCCCCTTTCCCCAAATCCCCCAACTTGACCCGAATCCCTGTGTGAAATCGGCTCTTCTCTTACACCAACGATGCGCCAAACCCCAGAACCGAAAAGATCCTCGACGCCCGCCCGGACCTGAAAGAAAAGTGGATAAGCGGCATCCCCATGGGCAGAATGGGGAACCCGCAAGACCTCATGGGCCCCGTCACATTCCTGCTCTCGGACGCCTCGAGGTATGTGACTGGCGCCGAGTTGAGGGTGGATGGCGGCTATACCGTAATCTAGAAACAATCAGCATGGACATTTCATTTTTGTTTATTTATTATTTTTATTTAATACTATTTTTCGTTCCTCATTTGGGGAAAGCTCATATTAGCTGCATATACAGCACAGCAAATGTACGCAGTATCTCGACACGTACTGTACGCCCAACCCAACCCCGGAAGCGTCATTTTCCAGTCCCGTCAAAGCCTTGGCCAACATCCTTCACGAAACAAATAATTTAAATCCCTGCGTTCGCGTTGGTCCGAATCGTGAGTGATATACTTCATATGCAATGCGACGATAAAGCATCGGGTTAATTCCAGCGTTGCATACTCGCCCGCCCTCGTGATCTCGTTTCCCGCCCTCCAAAAGCAAACAGACATGCCAGCTGAGATGTTGTGTTCTTTTGTTCTTTCGCGAAACCTCGGTCAATCTCCTCTCCCACCGGCCACTTGGTGTCTCCACACTCCATCCCCTTCCATTCCTTCTCGCTCCCTTGTCCTCTTTTCGAAGATGGAGGTGGGGGAAAAAGAAACCAAAGCCCACGCCGCACCGGTTCGTCGTCGACTGTCCAACCCATTCGATCGCCCCCACGCTCCCGCGCCGATTGATATAGATAGTGTCATATCGGTGTGGGAGGTCGACCTGTAACCTCGATTGATACGCAGTGTATATAAAAGGGTATCCTTGCATACCCCATTTCATCCCACGCGCCCTTTTCTTCTCATGAAAAGTCTCCAAATAAAAGAGAGAGAAAAAAGCAAGGAAAAAAAAGAGTCAGAGCCTTCGGAGAAAATAAGGTGTGGGGGAACATCCCAAGACCGGTATTGTGGAGATCGACTCGGGGGCAAGGCCTAGACATGTACGGGGCCTAGTGCAGTACGACGTGAAGTCCGATGGGATGACTTCATTTGATGCCTGTTGGGCTTCTGGACCGCCGCAAATCAACCAACCCCGATGGACACCTTTTCCTTCACCGAGGTGCCGAGAAAAGAGCTAACGCGTCCACCGAGGAAGCTTGCGGCAACTCCCCCAACTTGCATTCCCTCCATTATTAGGACCTTCCGAGGTAGGCTAGAAACATGGTTGGGGAAAACAGGGGTCGGCGGAAAGGAATTCACACAGACACACACACATACGCATGCACTACACACCCTCCCTTCCCCATCCCTCCCTCCTTGAAAGGTAGGACAAAAAAAGAGGTCCGGCCTTTTAAGAATTGCGTCGCATATAGTACCGAACTTCTAGTAGAAAATGGGAAGGTCCTGACATCACTAGCCAGGCTGATCTGGGAGGGACTAACTAACCAACATAGCTAATCCTATGTTCCTTGTGGTGGAAGACCGGGCTGCTTCCACGGGTGGGCTACTTGGCGGAAGGCAAGGGGGTCTACGGACGTTAACTGCAAACCAACACGCGATGGTTTGTTGGAGTCCTGCGGATGGGGGGGAACAAACGCAACTTCGGTATCTTCTTGGCGTTATCGAGTCCGAGCATAATACTAGGATTTCGATTTCGGCATTCCATCACACTTATTACTTTCGTACGGGATAATGTAGTAATAGTAAAGGAGCCCGCAAGCAAAGGTTCTCTAAGAACCCGTCTCATCTCAGATCATACGACCTCTGTTCACCGGCTTCTAATCCTCTGGAGAGACGGAACGGGCGAGAAGTATCTTGTGAAAATCTGATATCTCACCCCCGCACAGGTTTAGGGAGGTGTTGCATTTTTCGCGGGCTATGTTTCCCCAAGCCAGGACGGATCAAGGGGGTTGGTGACCATTTTCGTTCGAGCTCCCGGTTAGGTGTTGCGTTGTCCCCGTCGAATATTCTCTCAAGCTTCTAATCGGGAAGTGATGATCCTCGAATGCAAGCAAGTGGCTGGGACGGGCATACCTGGTAGCGACTCGACTCCTATCTCGGATTACTTCGCACAGGTGCAAATTCGAGCGGATCAACGGTGAAACGATTTGCCAGAACAAACTGCCAAAGCTCCCATCATGCCTGTAGACCTGGTGGCACCATTACGGGAGGGAGGGGGTGCGCTTTGAAAATCTTCGAAAATCTGTCGGAAATATGGAAAGATTCTAGGCTGTTTGTTTTCGAAGATTCCCCCGAGAATGGAGCGTCGTTTCGAAGTCGGCCGGGTATTATTTGAGTTTCAATGCGCGACCCGGTTCAGCCCGTCCGCCCTGGGCTGCGCACTGCTATTACTCCGAAGAAGAGAAGAGGTGAAAAGATACGCGGTAAAAGTACAGAACGAAAAGTCAACATGAGTTGCCCTAAAAGGCAGTTCTGGCCAAAAGAAGCCGCAATTGCCTCCACGAGCCAATCTGATAGGCCCGGAGCCAAGAGCCACTCCGGGTGGAGGCCCGCATGAAAAAGAGAAGAAGTACGAAGTAGTAGGGCCCTGCCCGCTTGCTTCTGGAAATGTAGCCTGTGCCACGTAAATATACCAAAAAAAAAAAAAAAAAAAAAAAAAAAAAAA
>NJFT01000192.1:0-78390 GCA_002221725.1 Scedosporium boydii
CCTCTTGTCTTTTTTTTTTTTTTTTTTTTTTTTCTCTTGCTGATGTGGGCTCCGGGACCACACTTGCAAGGACACATTGATGCACACGCAAAAAAAGCACCGACTCGAGACTCCTCTCTCTCGCGTCAAGTCAGACACCCGGACCAACTTCGCCTGGCCCTCGCTCATGCTTCGTCCTTGAGCGGCAAGTTCAAGGAGGACCAGCCAAGAAAAAGATCCCAGGCGCAGGACGCCCGAACAGCCCCTGTTAGCAAGGATGTCAAGAGCCCAATGCTGGCTCTGCTCCTCCTTGTAATATCCGCACACATCGATCGACCATCCTAACCTCTTCTTTGCCTGGAAGACGAGGCGTGAAATCTGCCCCACCTGAATAGAGAGGAACAAGAAGAGGAAAAGAAAAGAAAAAACTTTCAAATCCGTCCTGTTCCTTTCCTCCTTGGTCCCGAGAAATCCAAGCTCTCGCCCTTTGGAGTAGCCGAAGAGTCAGATCTAATGCACGACGTGCATATTCCGGGTCCTCCAATCATGGCTTGCTCTGATTTTTTGTTGCCCAGGGGTACATATCTGTGTTCTTTTTTATGGGCAGTGCAGAGGAGAGGACAATTGGGTGTGTGTGCCTGGGGAAACAAGTTTTCTCCGAAAACTCTTCGCGATCTGGTCATGCTCATGCCGAGTTGCTCTGAGGAGCCGAAGGAATCATACGAAGCCGTTGGTGATGATTCTCCGCACGATAACTCCCGTCAAAAGTATTATCTAGTCCCTTTGGAAGAAAAAAAAAAAAAAAACGTCGTGATTTCTTTTTCTTTTACTTCCGTCGTATTCGAGCTAAACTACTTCGTCACATACTTGGTAGACTTATTGTCGTATTATCTGTACGGAGTATGTAGTGCGGTTTATCATCGTAGCACGGATGATGCAATGGTTCGTCCGTGGTGAGCGAAAAAAGCCGGCATTGCGCCAAAGAAGGACAAAGATCTCCAGGCCCCAGGGGCAAGAGCCGTGAGCCATGCTCCAGATTGGTAGTGATACTTGCCGTATCCGGCTGGGGAGGATCATCCTTTCTCTTCCCGTCTCCCGCCCTGTTGGCCGAATCCGTGCTGGATTGACTTTAATGCCGTTCTTAATGCCGTTCTCTATGAGGTAAAAGGTAGAGTTTGATGTGTACCTGTTTGCGCTCGGATCCCAACGCACAAAAAACCGTAATAAGACGTGTTGGATTGGGTGGTTGTACAGCATCGAACAAACCTGGGGTGGGCAGACAGCACTTTCCGTCTTTGGACATCACGACACTGGAATTTGACTCGATTCAGTCAACCGTTGGCGGCTTGACGCATTTGGCATTTGGTGGAGGGGGGATAATGTGGATAATGTCACCAAACGCAGCAAGGGAGACGCGCATATAGTAGAGACAAAGAACCAAGACAACTACGGATCAATGATTTGATGTCTGCATGTCTTTCTGTACGACGCTCCTGCTCAGCTGTCAGTCTCTCACCACCTCCCCGCCCAAACAGACGAGACGAGAGAAAGAGAAAGAAAAGAAAAAAAAGACGCAGAATGAACGCCATTGTGGACTCCATCGACAACTGCGCGTCTTCTGCAATCATCACTCGATGGCTGCAAACAACGGACCGCAACAACGGCCTCCACTGATCTGCCGCACGAAAAAGAACAGAGATCGAAAAAACTGCGAGGCATCGATCGAACGAGTTCCTCTTCTCTCCCCAGGATCAAATGGGTCCCAAAAGCCGCTTCAAGTCCATTCGCCAATTCCCCTGCGTCCGTCGCGTGAGGAAAGAAAAGAAGAAAAAAATACCCCATCCGTGGTTCTCTTCGCGTCAACTAATGGTCCAGTCCCCGCTCCCGGCTCTTTTTCATTCCTTCGCTGTCTTTTTTGCTCCGCACTCAACAATCAATGCGTTCTTGGTCCTTCCCAGTCCCAGTCCCAGTTCCCAGTTCCAGTCCCAGTTCCCAGTTCCAGTCCCACCCGATATCCGAGCCCTGTTCTCGGCCATATCATGGAGTCCAGTCCAGGTCCCAGCGCCGTAAGCAGCCCATCCGTGCCCGCCGCCCCATCAAATCCCACCGCGGGGCTGGAATACCACCCTCCCCGCCTCTCTCTCTTCTCCCCTCTCGTATCAGTGACTGTGAGACCTCCACTGCTAGGAGAGTGTCAAAGTGTAAGAAGGAGTGCAGTGTGCACTGCGTTCCTACAGTCTTCGTCTACCGTCTTGCAGTTGCATCCACCAGAGTGGTTCGCTCTGATCCTTCCTCTCCAGATACTCTCCTTCCGTACAAAGTCAAGAGTAAATCATCCCTGACTTCACTTACATCGAGAAAAAAAAAAAGAGGAAAAAGAAAATGAAGGTACTTCGTAAAAAAGAAGTCAAAAAAAAAGCAAAGAGAATTTCACCAAAACTTGAAAGTTATGCAGGGAGGAAAGAAAAGGGTCCCTGCTTTCCTCAAACTTGCATAAATCGATAGATTGAACCGAGACCTGAAGCTATCGAGGAAAAGCAAATCCTTAGGAGCACCAGCAGCGTGGCGATAGTATCACCAGCCTATCTTGTGGTATCTCTCAATTTGATTATGATGTCTCTCTTCTGCTCTCCCCCCAAAGAAGTAAACAAGACCGATCAGCCCGCGCCAGCGCAAGACACGCATTCGATACCCTCGAAAAGCAACGGCAACTGCCTTCCTTCGCGATCCAAGACATTTTCCTGATACGGCCTCGCCTTTGCGCTCGGCGAGGATATGGGCTGCAGCCCGGCTTGCGCCGCGAAGCCACAAATCTCACACCTCTGCACCATCGTACATACGGATAGGACATAGGACATACGCAGATACTAACATCAATCATGGTTTCGGCCTTGCTCGATACCCTTACCCCTATCACATGCTGCCGTGACGCGTACCAAACCTCGACTTCGCGGATATGCCTTCTTTTTTTTTTTTTGGGTCTCACACCGGAACTCGGGTGCCACTCATTCTCTCTATCTCAATAGCTTCATTGCTTCGTACTGCCATCTCTGCATTAGTTCCGTATAGCCATCCATACCTTCGTGCTCATGACGCCCACCCATCAAAAAAGTTCCATCGACAGAAATAAGCATGCAAATCCTGCACCGAGACAAATCCAGTTTCCCTCCCAAGAAGCAATGAATAGAGTCCGAACCCTTAAAGGAAAAGAAAATAGTAGAAGAAAAGCAAAATGATATCCCAGCTTCCAGCAAGAACGCCTTCCCAATGCAATGCAAGTCTCTACACATAATCATGACAAGTCCATTCTTTCCGTCTTCTCATGACTTTTCATCATCATCTCATCGCTTCCATTCTCTTCTTCTTCTCTTTTCTTTCCTTTTTCCTAAACAGCAGCAACACCCCTCCTCGTCACCGGCCTCTTCTCTGTAAACTTCCGCAACCTCCTCACCCCCAGCGTCTCGTCTCTTCCGGGTGCCACACCCAAGTGCCACCTAGACTGCTCGCCCACCTCCCTCTCGACGCCAAGCCTGTCTAGGAGATCCTCCTTGCTCCTCGGGAACCGGAAGGCCGCGTCCTCCGTGATGTCCTCGTTCGTGATGAACGTAAAGATCTCGGCGAGGCACGTCACGGCGTGAGGCATGCGGTACGGTCCCCGGCTCGGAAGCAGCGCCGCGAGGCCGCAGACGAAGAGACCCAAGAGGGCGAGCGTGACGCCGAAGACGGGCATGTTGGGGAACATGCGGACGTCTGAGGTGCCGCTGACGGTAAGGGCCATGAACAAGCCGCCGCCGAGAACGGGTAGGAAGATGAAGAGGGTCGAAAGGAGTGAAATGAGAGCCATGCGGTAGTGCCTGTTCTTGAGGGCCTTGAGGGTGGACTGCAGCGGAAGGCAGGCCGGGTAGTCGAGGAGGACGGACTTGGAGGCGGGCGATCCTTCCGGGTTGGACAGCTCAGCCCATGGCATGAGTTGTCGGTATGACATGTCCAGGGATTGGAAGAGTAAGTACAGTATCACTCCCAGTAGCGAAGGAATGAACCGGTACACAAAGTTGGCGGGCGAGAATGCATTCCTGTCCGGGCGCGCAGGGAGCTTGGGCCAAAAGCCCCGCGACAACTTCGTGTTGGGATGGAATGAAAGCACAAGGAGCACCACTAACAGCGCCGCACCGACAACAACGACGCAGAGCATCTGGACGTTGCGCAGACACCACGGCAAGTACCGATATCGTGCCTCTGGCGTCATCGCCCTCGGAATCTGTGTGAGGCTCGAGTGCGCCGATTCGACGTCCGTCTTGTAGAATTTGGCCTTCTTCTTGGACTGTGAAAAGAACTCTTCAATGGTCTGGTGCTCCTGAGCTGCCCCGACACCCCACCAAAGGAACCCTCCCTGGTCCTCTTCCGGAGCGGTGATTACTCTCTCGAGTCTCCAGTACCCAAGCCTATCGATGGCACGCTCCCGGAGCTTGTACTCCAGCTGGCCAAGCGTCTCAACTCCCTGTGTGCCGTGGTAGCTGTGGTTGACATTAGAATAGTGCAGCATGGGCACCATGTCTGCGATAGACCTGATATCCCAGATCATACCCGTGACACGACCGAACCAGAACCAAGCAAGAAGCAAGACGGAAATAAGATAAAAAACATAAATCACCACGAGCGTCCACGCGACGCCCTGGACCGTGGCCCAGATCCATTCCCCTTCGAAGAAAATGATTCCAAAAAGCGACGATAAAAGCGGGATCGTAAAGTTCAAGAGCCACGTAACAAAGATGCAGATTTTAATCGGCACGGGCCCTACAAGATGGGGCCAGAGAAAAGACTTTGGGTATAAATGCTGAAAGATTGCGCCGTAACGTTCCAGAGGGTCGTCGCGGGACATGCGCTCAAAAGGCAGAATGCGAAAAGTCGTGATGATCATGGCCTGGGCGTAGAGCATTATTACAGCACCAACCAGCTGCGGCAAGATGCGAAATAAAAAGTAATGGCCGCCACTCGGCATTCCGGGGTATATCAATAGCCCATCGTGCTGTTTAGAGTATGCGGCGGAAAGGGTGAGGGCTGCAATCATGAAGAGACATAACGTCGTCAAGAGCAAGAAGGAGGGAATGCGGAGGATGCCGGGCGTGTAAGTCAGCGGGGCTGATTTGTTGCCGTATCGAGTGCCCGGGCCGACGTCGGAATGGGCAACGGGAATTCGCTTGCTGGCGCTGTACAAATTCGACCGCGCCTTCGCATAGGCGGGGGCGCTCGCGGTACTAGTTGACGAAAACGACGGCGTATTATCGTCAACGGCGCCGAAACCAGGGCCAATGGGGGCGGCGGGCGCGAGTTGGCCCGGACGAGCAGAGGACGACGCCGGTTGTTGTTGTTGTGAATAGCGGGAAGTGGCTGGAGGTGCGGCGATAATTGGCTCCGTATTGGCGACGGAGGTCCTCGGCTGAGTCGCGACGGGGACAACTGGTTCAGGGCCGGTAAAGGAACCACCGCCATTCGAGGAATCACTCTGCGAAAGTGGCACGCCGTCCTCTCTCGTCAATGCCTCCAGCGCGTACTGAATGAAAGGCGTGTCATCCACTCCCGGCGTCACCTGGCCGTTTCCTTGGGCCATTTCCTCCCTAGCCAACCTCGGCCTGTCCGCATTCTCGGCCTCATTCATTGCAAGCTGGGCCTCGTCGAACCGCACCGTTGGTGTATTATACGGATTGCGCGACCGTTGACGACGATGATGGGCAACGGGAGGCGTCTGAATTTGTTCGAACCCCTGCAATCTCTCTACCGCGTAAAGCGTGGGAGGCGAAAAGTTTTCCGGCGGTGAAGGCACCCAGGGCGCTATGGCCTCGAAGTCGGCGTCTGGCTGCTGCTGGTGGGATGGAAGCTGCGCCGCAGCGGGAGGGGGGGTGTCGGGGTAGAAGTGATCGGGACTCAGACCATGGTACGGGATGGCGGTTGCCGTAGATTGCGAGGAAAGAGAGGACCGGTCTGAGGAAGGTGTCGGGGCGGACCAGAATTGAGGAGGGAAAACTGGCGCTTGTTGTCGTTGTTGTCGTTGTGGACCTGCAATTCGAGAAAAGAAGAGAAAAAAAAAGAGTGAGCGAGCAGCGATTTACAAGCAGAATATTTGATATTAATATGGCAGGAGGAAGGGCCAATCAAGTCATAAATGGATGGGTGTGCCGATGCGTTGGCAGCCAGCAACCTGCATAGGCATGGCAGACCGCAGGGGGGTATGGTTTAGTAGGGCAACGGGCAATGGGCGGCGTGGGCAACGTGGGCATTTGTATTAAGGATCGCAAGTGCAGATGCAAGCTCTTAATTGATCCAATGAAGGCGACGATGAAAGGGCTAATGGGGAATGGGGAGGCATTGATGGAGTGGTGGAGTGAGGACACATACGTGGACTCTGATTGTTCTCATTCTCAAAGTCATAGCCGTAGCTAAAACCTTCGAAGTTCATGTCGTCGAAGTTGATCTAGTTGATCAAGTTGATCAAGTTGATCCAGTTGATCCAGTTGATCCAGTTGATCCAGTTGATCTGGTCGGTCGGTCTAGAGGCCTTCCGGGTCGTCGGCGACAGCTCCGGACATGCAAGATAAGCCAAGCTTGGAAGCTCCGCTTGGAAGTGTGAGTGCTTCGACCAATTGTTAGACTGTCGTGCATGTATGAGCATGTAGAGCTAGAGAAGTGCATCATAGACAAGTCTTGAGGAGCCCCGTCGTGGGATATTACTGGAGTTTTGTTCATGCTCTTCAGCCTTCTCTATTTTTCTCTTCCATTTTTTTCCCTTGATCGTCTTCATATTTTCGAGAGGTTGGGCCTACCATCATGGCTCTTGAAGCCCCGTCTTCTCTCACCATCAACAACCCTAGAGTTACTTTGCGATGTAACTTGAGCTAGGCATGAATTGGGCAATACGAGAAGGTTGGGGTCAATTTCTGCCCGCACCCGACAGGCGTTCATTAGGCCTGTTGCCACCTGGCCCACAGCCGGATTGGGCCGCCAGCTGGCTTTAGCTTCCCAGCCACGCTACTTTCCGCGTCTGGTCTATCCCGGATCGGGCAACATCGAATGGATCTATTAACGCGCTCAGCTCGCCCGCACTTCATCAAGCTGCAAGGGCGACTTGACGAATTCTTCCTGGCTTGGGTGCTTGGGTGCTTGACGGAAAGAGTCGCCAGATTCTTGGGCGAGATGGACCCATACCAAGGCACATGCGCTCACGAAAACGTACTTGTTCTTAGGATACGGTCCTTCCTCTTCCAGATGGACCCTCTAGCCGAGGAAGGGGCACACTGGAGACAAGGCCGATCCGGCCTGTGGATCACGAAGGCGCGATCGAGGTCAAGAGTGTGCGCTGTGGGAAATTGCTTCATAAGTACTGAAGTACTGCTTACTCTATCAAAGGACGAAGTGCCATCGGGTACTGATCCCGTCAAAATTCTACAGGCAGATTTGATGCCCATTGTTCCCAGCTCAGCTCTATGTAGTTTATGAAAGATGGCCGCTCAGTGACCAGAACGATCTAGCTTGTATTACCGCCAACATGCCGATGACTGAAATCGACTTCATTGATGCATACACACTACAGAACAAAGAGCGTCAAGATTCCAAGACTCAGCCAGAACTCGCCCGACAAATAAGTTGTTACTAGGTCCCATCTGTGGTCAAGCCAGATGACAATGGCCGACCTCAACCTAGTCCAAAGGATTACACGCCTGGTTCTCACTGCTTTCAATCAGTCCTCTCTCGGGATCATCTTGAGTATTCTGCTTTCATGGATCTTGTCGCAAGCCATTGCCTGTCAAGGCTCCCGCTGCAATTGTCGGTTCCTGCAGATGTTCCTGCAATGGCCCGGAAAGGATGCGAAGTCACCCTAACTCGGGCCGTCCATCAAGTTGTTTCACTGTTTCTCAACCCCCACATTTTAAATCTGACAACGTTGGTTATGTCCTCGATTTCTGTTTCCTATACGAAATACGTAAGTATTAAACTCTCTCCTTTTTTTAGAGTTGAAGCCGTCTCTGTGGCATATGAAAATGCCTGGGTGGCTGGTCAGCCATCATGAAACGTCAAAGCTTCTTAATCCGTCCCGAGACGACGGGGGTTAACCATACACCCAAACCCAGGTATCGCGGTGGTTGGTTAGCAGAAACGATCAAATCCATCATTTAGCATCTTCGCCTCGATCGACCCATTGCCTGCCTGCCAGGGGCGTCTTCTAGAAGGGACGTAATGTACTTCGTAGCTCGGGATCAATCTATCGTCCAACTTCGCCCTCGAACGCGTCCACGATCCTACCCCCAACCCAATCAATAACGCCCCACCTCCTCTCCCTCCCCTTCTTCTCCTTTCCATCCCCATCCCAAACCCCCAGCTCATCCAACAAAACCTCCACAACCCAAACCATCTCCCCGCCCTTCCTCATCGCCATCCCCTCCGCGTCCACCCTCGTCCTCGGAACCCTCGTACATAGCAAATGCAAATCCAGAAACTGCGTAAACACCAGGCCGAAGCTAGGTTTCCCGGAAGACCTAGCTGTACCGTAGGAGTAGACCCCCGGCGTATCGAAGATGGACCGGAGTGTCGGATCTACCAGCCGAGTAGGTTGGCGGAGTGGTCCTCCCGGACCAGACATCGTGGTAGGAGGAACTGCTGTTTCCGGATTTTTAGTCGTCGCTAGGGAGTTTGTGATGAGGATCAAAGGCGAGGAAGACATGGCGCGAGCGAGGTAGCGGAGGTGAGACGAGAGGAGTTGAAGAGTTGTATGGGCCGTTGTTTTTTCTGTGTGTGTGAAGAGCGTCGTCAGGAGTGTCGAGAAGTGCGTGATGAGGATAATGTCCGGCTTCCTAAGCCCGGATTCTTCCTCCTTCTGCGTGGGTTCGGGCGTTGGCGCCATTACCGCCGAAGGTGGTGGCGAGGGAGATAATGAGACCTCTTCGTCGCTGTCTGGTATCTCGTCCCTCACGGTCTTTGTCTCCATTTCGGGACCCGGGGGCTTCTCCTCTGGGCTGCCTGGGACCTTGGGTGAGGGTGCGGCGCTCGCAGCATTCTCCTCAGCACTAAGATCGAGATCGTCGAGGACCTCCCAGACGCCTTTGATATCAAACACCCTCACAATAGACACCATCCCCAACACCTTCGCCACTCTCTCCCTAATATCCGTTACCTGCTCCTCTCCCTCGCCCTTATCAGCATGAACCTCAGCCACTACCGCATCCCTGAGCATCCTCACCACACTCCCAGTCGGCTGCGTTGAAACCACCAGGGCCTTCTCGGCCTTGCCCTTCTTAATCCCCTGCCATACCGTCCTCGCAATAATCTGCAAGGCCAACTATCGAACGTCATCAGAGCCTATCGTCCTAAAGAAGAACGGAAAAAGAAATGAAATGGAAAGAAAGAAAGGACAGAAAGAAAAAAAAAAAAAGACAGAAAGAAAAAAAAAAAAAAAAAACTCACCAGGACTCCAAAGTCCTCCTCTTCAGAGCTCACCCCAACAACACTCCCCCTCTCCAAACCCCCCATAAGCACGTACCTGTCCACCTCCCCACACCCAATCCCGCAGCGTCCCCTCTCCCGAAGCGCATCCCGCCGCCGCCTCTCGAGCGTCGAGAGCACCGAAGCCGAGACGGGAAGTATGTCGGCGAGCGCGGCGCCCCTGGTTTCTTCTTCCGTCATGAATCAGTCATTGGGCGGGAAGTTGGCCTGTGGGTTTCCCGTCGGTGACCCCTAAGTCCTTCGTCAGTGTCGCTTGGTGGGGTAAATTTCGAAACAAGATTGGGGAATCCGGGGTGGGGGTTAATGGATCTTGGTTTGGGATTGATGACCCCTTCGAGGCCAATTCGGTACATTTCATCAGATTACGCACACGCGTCTTGGTGAAGTCATCGGAACCTTGCGTTTGAGGGCAGAACTTCACCTCCTCGCTTGAATACTGCTTCACATCATTAGGATCGTGTGAGTTTCCGCATTTTCCGGGCCCGACCCATCGAAAGACAACAGCTACGAGGACCAAGGCAATCGACATCGAGACCTATCATTTTTGTAGACCACTTTCAAAAGAAACCAGGTTTGTACGGCTTGGATATATGGATTCATCTATCTACTGCATTACCAACATTGACCGCTCTCCACCCAACAAGTTTCAATTGTTCCCCCGTGGCCCCTTCATTCCCGCACCGCCGAGCTTCCATCTGCTTTGCCGCGTAAAGATCAATTATTGAGGGAGCGAATTCCCCACCGTAGTATGAAACTTGGTGTGACGAGCCAAGTTGAACACACCTCCCAGGCAGATCCCAGCTCAAACCAAAGGTATTAACGGAAGAAAAAAAAGGAAAAAAGAAAATGAGGTATCGGGAGAAAGTACACCGCCAAACAAAACATTTAGACAAAAGGAAAACTGCGCGGCAGTAGCAGGCGTGGCTAGAGAGAGAGGGAGAAGGCAAGAATTGTCCGATGGTGTGTGTTTTGAATGTATGTCCATTGTGTCGACATTAACGTTTATCCCATCCCTGTCCAATCCTGACTCCGTCGAGAGGGCAAGCATGGATGACAAAGTGTGTGCTCATAATGTCGCATGCTATTGCCGCCGCTGACATCCCGTCTCTCAACTTTCATCCATACTGGGTATCGGCACACTGTCGCCAACGTTCGGAACCTTGCCCGGTAGATTCCAGAGATACAATGAGAAGTAGAGATATGTGTGTTATTTCGAAAACAAAAAAACGCGCTGTTGTGTTGTCGCCATCGTCCTATCACTATTTCGCCTCGCTGTTTACACGCACGTAGCCATCTCTGCCGTGGGGGCTTTGTATTCTTCTTCTGCTCCCCGGCCTCCACTAAACAGCCGTGCCAGGAGCAGCGGTAGTAGATGCGTCAGGTGCGTCGGGCTGTGGTCGATTTCGTCTTCCGCCCTTGAGACTCTTCACTCTCGCCAACAGTCCACTACCACCAGGCTTCTCGGCGGAGGTCGACATCGTTCCTTCAGCTGTCGACCTACGTTCTACACCGATGGAAACCTGGCGTGTTCGTGCAGGAGGGCTGGTGGGAGACGTAGAACCATCTCGATCTCCTGGCTTCTTGATCGAAATGGATTCGGGTTCGTTGTCAAACTCGTTGGAGTACTTCCGGCTGTTGCTTGATTCACCCTCCGTGGTTCGCCTTGGCAAGTCGGGGTAGGTAGGACGACGACCTCCTTCCCCGAAACTCGGTCGTCCACCGGGCATGTATTCTCGGGGTACCTTGTTTATGCCCCGGATCCTCTGGGCCAACGACTTCTTTCGCTGTAAACCGCCCTCTGCTATTTCAGCCGCTTGCTCGGCCTCCCGCTTTTGGATTACGGCTCTTGCGGCCGGCGTGCCCTCGAGGAATGTCGATGTGCCTAGACCAAGACTCTGGTCGCCGTGCAATACGTCGCCTCGGCTAGTTGGGTCAAAGAGCATCTCGGCGTGGGCACGGCTCCCATTCACCGCCCCAGCGTAGTCGGTGAACGCCTCTTTGCTACCCATTCCCATAAACGTTGAGTGGTCGGGTCGGTCACGAAGTGGACCCGAGCCACCAATCGAGTTGTTTAGTGAATCTTTGGCGAATGCATTTAATGGAGCACGGCGGCTGCCTTTGCGGTTGCGGTGGGGATTGCACGCATCAAACGGTCCATCGTGGTGGAAGGCTACTTTGAAGGGGTGTTAGTGCCCAGGTAATAAATAAGAAGCGAGTTAATGATAAGAAGCGGGTGTCTGAGAACGGGAAATGGAAGCGAACTGCCAAGTATACTCTTTCCGATACCCTTCTTTTCCTGACACACAAAATAGAAAAGAAAAACAAGGAACCGGCATCGACTTACCTCCAATTCCATACATGCTAGTGGCATCAAGCTGGTCAATAACATCAACCCTCCTATTTGGGCGATGCTGACGATTCCTTTTCTCCCTTTCACGTCGACGAGCCTCACGCTGTTTGACGTCCTCTTCGGTCAGGGGCTTCTCGATATCGATCAACAGGGAAGAGTCCGAGTTTCGACGGGGTCGTCGCTCCGGGCGCTTGTGCGGGGACTGCGAAGGACCACCGGCCTTGGGACCACCGGCCTGCATCCTCCTCGCACGCATAGCTTCCTCCTGGGACCGGGTAGGTCGATGATTGGGGCCCGGCCGGGGCGGTCCATTCTTCGGAGGGCGGTTCATTGGGCGGTTCTCGTCGCCGTTGGGTCGTGCTGGCTTCTTGTCTTCCAGAGTCAAGGAATCCTGAGACCCCCCCCCAAAAAAAAGTCAGCATGTTTATACCGGCGAGGACATAGGCAAGATTACCCGTCCACGTTGCTTAGGCAAAGTGGATGTGAGATGGCGACACGGCGACACGGGGAGACGAAGCAATATACGTACAAAAAGCTCTTCGGCGGTGGGAGATGCTACTCTATCGGATTGGGTCGACATGACACCCGGTGATCGCAGAGGTTCAGATGACTTGACTACCGGGTCAAGAAATGGGTTTCTCGATAGAGGACGAGCAGGGATGATGGGATCGTCGAAGGGCGAGGTGGGAGGCGGCGAGGTAGGTTTATTACCGAAGAAGTCGTTGACGGGGGAGGTGGTTCGATTGCGGAAAGGGTTATTCGAGGCGAGATTGAGCGTCAGGCCTGGGCCGGCGGAACCTTGTCCTGCTTTTTGTTTCCGTCAATATCAAGGAACCTGGGCGCTATCGGACGGTCCCGTGCATGTGAATGATGATGCTGATAAGGGATATGAAACAACAATCTCGACTTGACACAAGATTCGGATGATTTCAGGAGGATACATGGAGAGCAAGAGATGAAGGGAGACAAAATGGGTGACGGGGGTGGGAGCCTATCCAACATCGTCGCACAAAGGAGCGGAGCCAAGAACAGATGGGTGGTGCAGGGAAATCAGGATCGAGGAAAATCAGGGAATTGCCATCAAGGCACGGAAAGCAGGTGGGGGGTGAGAGAACGCTTGGAACGCTGGGAACACTGGGAATGCTAGGGGTGATTGGCGGTATCTCTTACCTGGCGGGAAGGACTGTGCCGTCGACATTCTGATCGTTGGTCGCGTATGACGACTTCAAAGTTGTGATAGGAAGGAGTGCGTTCGGAGCCGTTTCTCGTACTATTTGCGTTTGAGCTGAACCCCCCCTTTTTCCTTCCCAGAGGCAAAGGCAGAGAGGAGTGTCGTGAGCTTAGGATCGGTCGTGCGTAGAAAGTGGGACAAGTTGGTTTTGAGTTTGGTGGGTGTGAGGAGAGAGAAAGAAGAAAGTCGTATTATTAGGGGGGCCCGAAATATTAAGCCGGGAGGGATCAATTGGATGAACTCGTGGTCAGAACGCCCAGAGTCGAAGAGAGTCGAAAGGTAAAAGGCGATGAATGAATCGAGTGAATTGAATTGAATCGAATCGAAAGAACCCGCTGAACCAAAAATCGGTCGGGGACTTGAATTGCTCCAGAAGCTCTGTGCCCTCAGTAAACTACACTGTATAGAGCGTAGCGTGCTGCCGTCAGTGGTGCTGAGGTACCGTACCACGCTTGTCTCGCCTCTGTGTACTTTGGATCCAGAGTGCTGAACGGGTACGGGTGGGTTATGGTACTTCGTACAAGTACAATTGTATCGAATGGGTTCCAGTTATTAAGGGGGCCAATCGGCGGCAGGAAGTTTGAGTACTCGGCAAAAGGGTCACAAAACGCTGCTAGTGTTGAGAGGCGAGAGTAGAAGTGGGGAAGCGACTTGTCAAAAGGAGTGTTTGGTACTAGGAATGCGACGCGTTCTGGGGCGTACGAAGTAGTGGAGTCACTGGAGTGTCGTCGGACAATGCAGCGGTCTTGGTGCCCTTCGAAGTACAATATTGTACGTTGCGATTGGTACTTTGTACTTTGACCCACTGCTCTGGCAACGTGCCCTGCAAGAGCTAATAAACTACAGCAGAAACGAGTGTTAGATTTGTTTCGGGTACACTTCCCTGCAATTCGAGGCGAGCGAAGAGAAACTCGGACGAGAAAAGGAGTACGTACATCGCACAACACGATTGAGTCGCTGTGCGTTGAGCGTAGTGTCGCGACAAAGTTGTGGGTGGGAACGGGGAGGGACGGGCAGTGAATGACGTAGGGCCTGACTATACTTTCTCCAGGACCATGAGGATTTGACGTTGTGGGGACGGGTACTACGAGCAGGGGCAACAGGTTTCAATGGCATTTTAGGGGAGATATGCAGTCTATTTTTCTTTTCTCGGCAGACTTCTTCCAAGAAGAGAAAGCAAAGAGAGGTTACTCACATACTTTGTGCTCTGCTGTCGTGCGCCCGAAGTGCTGTGCAAGGCGTACGCGACGGACGGTCAGTTTCCGGTATGAGGGGAGTTGGAAGAAGGTTACGAGGTAAGTGGTGGCAAGGCCAGGTTTCGGAGATTGGGGGACCCCAACAAAATATAGCGCTCGGCACCAGGGACAGGCTCCGGCGAACTCGGCACCTCAGTTGGACACTTGGACGCCACAAGGCAAATCGGGCAGGCAAGATGACAGGATTTACTTGTACAAGAGGGTAGGGGGCGAAGCAAGGTGGCATCGAGTTGCTACGGCATGGCGGGCGGGAAGGGAGGATTGAATCTCAAGTGAGGATGGGCCGAAGGGTTTCAACGAATAGAGACTCGGAAAGGGGGAGTATTTGGCGCCATCGATAACAATGACGAAGAGCAAGCGTTGAAAGAGGAAAGAGAGCGTTGTCATACCTGTGTGTCTCCTCTGTCCACAAGTGTGTGTAGTTTAGAACCAAAGTCCGTTCACGGGGAGGTGGCACGAGACCGTTCTCGAACCTGGAGAGACAACCTGAATATAATCTTGGTATCAAGTTGTGAGGTTGTCGAGAAGACAGAAAGACATCGAAGTTCAAAGCCAAGGCGGAGTTTTTTTCGAGACGAGTCCGAGCAACGCAGGGCCTTTCAGACTGCTTGGTTTCTGGGTGTGGGAGTGCGAGGATCGTGTGTATTATTAGAAAAATGAATACGAGGCCAGGTCAACAAGATTGATCAATTGTGATCATTGGATCTGTTCAACGAGGGATGGCGCTATCGAGGAGTGGTTGTTGTGCCAGGCGACGCTGATTGGAAAGAAATTCAACTGCCAGGGGTACAGAGTAGTAGTAATTATAGAAATGCTGCAAACGGATATTCGAATCTCAATCCGTCGATCCAAGCATTCAGAAGTCTGGCCAAGGTGGTAGTCGTGGGCTCGACGGTGGTTCTGGTTCGGCGATAGGGGACTTTGGCGTGTCCTTAGGTTAAATGAGGATGCTCTACCTGTGTACTCGTGGTTGCAGTTTAGCCAAGGCGATGGGAGCCATCAGATGGACGTTGACGATCGGGTTGCTAGCGGTGAGCAGTTGCGAGCAGCGTCCATCACTTGATTCAACCTGACGTGAGGAGGACGGATTACCGAGGTTGTCGCCAGCTGCAAGCACTCTACCCGTGTTTCCTAAGGAGATGCAAGGCAGGGACGGTTGTCTTCATCCATGGATCAAAAAGGTATTAATTGATTCCGATCAATTGCATCGCCACTTGCTTCGTAGTTTAGTTTGGATAACAGCACAGGCACTCGAGGGCGGCCTGAGCCCATACCATTCGCACAGCTCCATCGTCGGCCCCATCTCCTTCGGATCGCTGAGCAGTGAGCACCGAGTAATTTAGCAAGCGTGATCTGTCAATCTGCGCCGTTGGCGGTTAGGACCCCTGCTCTGCTTTTCCTAAACGGGCCTCTGCGATGCAGTGTGCGCTTCCGTCTTCCGTCTTTCGTCTCCCCTCCAACTCTTCATCGACCCCTATTTCTCCGCCGTTAAGTGGCCAAGCTTGACCGCCAGACTGGGATCAGACTCGAGAGACAGAATGGATTGATAAATACGAAGTACTTCGTAAACCCTGAGAGAATAAACCAAACCCACCCCACATAGCTCGGTAACCCGGGTGGTTAAGCCAGCGGCGTTTCTTCCACCTCGTGGGTTTGACTCGATGAAACGTCCTTGTCCGAGCAGCCTCGCGCTGCAAAGTTAAATGCTCAATCTTCTTGGAGGCCCAGCCCACTCTCGTCGACTCGATTCAACAAAATGAGTCAAAGCATACACTACAATTGTCCTTGGAAGTCCGAGATGATCATCATGCTTTGCTCCTTTTGCTGCAGTCTTCGGACATGCTCCTGCACCAAGTATCAATATCTGTCCAATGGCTTCAATTCCCAAAGCAGCATTGGCAATGGGGTCTCACGGTTTATGGCTTGGGTTCGTGCACTTGATTGGCTCGGTGTTCCAAGACCGTGCTCGGCGTCCCTCCAGAAATGACGCTTCCATGTGCGGCATCATGTCGATCTACACCCCACCACGAAGTATGGAGTATTACGAAGTGCTAACACGTCAATTTGAGACTTAGACTTCGTAGCATTATCTCAATGCTTCTCGCCCAGCCTCCGAGTAGAAAGTTGCTCCAGTCAACTACTCAGTATTGTCCAGACTGGGAGCAGGATACCTGTGATCGATACTTGGCGTCCACCTCATCTTTCAAACTAACACGCCGCGCCGGGTAGGCATTATGCATCAATGATGGATAAGCCCATGTCCCAGCCCGATACTAACAGAACTACAATTGTACCGAGAATTTTCCTTCCGTTTGACTCAGAGACCGAGTTCGCACATGAAAACGATGCCTTTGGAAGGTATGACCGAAGGGTGAAATTCTACGAAGTAGATTCAGTACATGTACTCAGTACGCGTCAAGCGATACCGTCGTATGACCTCCAAACGAGGGAGCATTCGGTGTCTGCCAAAGCAAAAACTGATATGCTTTCCGAGATGTCAAATTACCCACCACTGTACTTGTATGTATTGACGTTGCAGTCGGCTAATGGAAGATATCACAATGGGGAAGCATGCGACATGGCGGGTACTTCCCTTCCCACGAGTCACAACTACACTACACTAGAGTTGGCATCTCGTATTCCAACAATTGATGCTGTTAAAAAGATGCCTGGTATTGCCGTTCGATGTTGGCATCGTTAGGGCGTTCCGCTCCGGCTCTCCTATTTCACAAAGGATAGACATCAATAGATCACTAGTTAAATTAGCTCGATGCCATTGACCATCATTCCACTGCTTCACTGTAACCGTAGTAGCGACGCTGGACGCTCGTCTCAACGCAACAAAAACTACGAAGTACGCGAAGAATCTCTCTTTTCCCTTTATTTTTTAATTTTTTTCTTAAAAAAAAAAATATTATTCGCTGGCTTTAGGCCAGTTCCAGTCAGTCGCTTTCGACCATGAGCCCTTAGCAAAGTCCTCAATGTGCTCTGCTGTTCTTCGTTGGAGCTACCTCGTACTTCGGAGTTAGTGGTGGGCCATTTCAAGATTTGAAGCTAATCGTGTCGAGTTGCCTCTCGAGTGGATGGTCCCTCTTCGGTATTATTAGCACCCTGATTTCGGAAAAGGTGAAGGCATAGCCTCTTATTACCAGACCAGACTTGCCAGACCCATCATCCAGAGATCCCTTCCACTTCTTACTTTGAAGACTTGGAATGGGGGACGGTCCAATAGGTCTGAGAGTGGTCTCGCGACTTATACGGTCGACTTTTTGATAGACGAAGAAAGAGGAAAAAAGAACGCGAAAGGTGGATTAGATACCCCACGGCGATCCGCGCTACGTGACCTACACGAGATAGCTTCATATATTTTCGCGTCCACTTCGCAGGCGTCTACTTAGTCGAACCTCCTTTTCTCTTCCCCCACATTGGACGCATTTCTTTTAGTCCATACCCTTCGGTTCTAGCCGACTCCCAGTTCGATTCGAGCTGCCATATCAATTGATCAATGATACACCGGGTCAATGTAGTGGCGGCTAGTTAAATGGGCTTCATTCATTAAATTGGAGCTTTAACTATTATGGATAAAAGTTGCACAAATAGTCATAACATCATCCCAGATCGGAACCATCGTCATTCTTGATAAACTCATCCAGTCTCTCCTTCAGCTCCTTCACCGTAACTCCATCACGGTCAAAGTTCCTCTTAGCATCTTCGTCGTGGCCTTTCCGACCGCCATACTTTGGTGGGATGAGGACGGACCCGATAACATGGACAACTCCGTCACTGGCGATGCCGTCCTGGACCATGACACAACTCTTCCCGCGGTTGATGGACATCTCAGAGAACTCCATCCAAGTGACGATGTCGACCTCGATTGTGCGGTTTGGAAGGAGAGATTGGGGAGAGGCATGGCGACGCTTAATCGGGGGCAAGGACATCTGATCTGCCTCTACTGTAAGAATGGGGATGTCGTGGAGAGATACCGTCTTGGACTTGTAGTAAGCATCTGAATAAAGTGTTGCGTTGATGACAGTATGATATTTTAAAAGAGCCCGAAGGTACTTCTCCCCATCCCTGGAGAAAAGAAAGCGAGAAGTGTCCAGGCGGAGCTTCTCCCATGCTCTGTTCGAGGGAGCGAATATCGTGCCTCCCGCTTGCGGTTCCTGGCGTAATTCGTTTGAAAGACCCGTCTTCTCCATGGCAGAAGCAAAAGTGGTAAGCTTTGCGGGGAGAGTCTTGATGAGCTTGCCCTGTCGTGGGGGCGGCATCAGAAGGTCCTCGATCATGTGGAGGACGCCGTTCGCAACCTCGATACCAGTCTGGGTGATACGAGAGCCAAAGTTGAGGTCGATCCCTGAAAGATCTACCGAGACGCGCACGCGTTGTGGTTTGTAACCTAGCGAGCTCTCGTTGAGTAGAGTCGGGATGGTGTGCGACGACATGACGCGGTCGAGGGAGTATATGTCGTCTACGACATGGTACCTTATCATCTTCCTTAAGAACTCCGGGAGCAGGTGTTCTCTTCTGGGCTGGGGAAGATTCTCGAAAGCGGTATCGGCAGGGACAAAGACTGTGATACTGCTGTCGAAGTCGTCAAGTTTTTTGCGGACCGAAGGGTACTGGTTGATGAGATCGCAGAATTCCCGGGTATTTTCGCCTAAACAGATGAGCTCATAGGCAGTGACCTTCGCCTGAAGGCGAGGTTTTGAGTCTCCGTTGGCATGGTTATTTAGGATGGGGGACTCCTCGGAGGACGCCATGACGTCGTTTAGTTTATTGGGCTCTTCATTGTCGGATTGTCCGAGTAAGGGATACTGTCCTGGATAAGCCAGGATGGCAGTAGCTAGAGCGAGTTGGAGATAACGGGCCTTCATCTCAAAACGTCCCCAGTTCTCATCCTCACTCTCGTTGATAACCAAAATGAGTAGATTCAGGAAAAGAGCTCTCCGCGACAGTCTGGCTTATAGAGCTCTAATGTTGTTTGAACTTCGAATGAGCGGGCAATCATCACCTGTGACTAACATCAGACGGCAGGTGCTAGAGTAAGCCTCTCGGTGGCAAGATGTCGCACGTAACAAGTGTGTCGAGGCGAGTTCGCTGCATACAGTTAGACTGTCGAGTGACGAGACCCATTTGCGAGATTCTGAGGTTCTGTATGTCTCTAGCTCTCGGAATTTGATGGCGAATCTAAAGAAGCTTATGTCTAAACTATTATCTAGGAAGAGTGACTTGGGTTTTATCGAGGACGGTTTCTGCGCTTGGGGGCGAGGGTGAAGACGTGCGTCATCAGGAAGGCGTTGCATGATAGTTTCGAACTGGATTCCGCACGGCTCTGTAGACGAGTGGTGCCACTTGTGGCTCTGCAAAGCAATTCTGCACTTTCTAGGAATTGTTTTCATTTTTATAAAGGACTCGTGAGACGGAAATTTGGAGGATTGTTACAATGAATGCTCTTCGTGTATTTTGGAAACTGGTATGATCCCGCAATGGCGTCTTGTTAAGAAACATTGAAGGCGCTTGAAGGGGGTCTTACTGAAGGCGGCCGCACTTAATCTGATAGCGTTGGAAAGCCCTTACACTAGATCCAGTCCTAGAAGAAAGGTACATATGGGAGAAAGTCTTTTCTCAACATAGATAGATGTCGGGTCTCTATGCCTAGTTGTCGGCGCCGGTGCAAGTGCTGGGGACAGAATCTTTTGGGGAGACATCATTCCCGACGCATCCTGTGTGCCTGGTTATTGAATCACCACGGGCACCTTCGAATCGTCGTTCTGAACCTTCCTCGGGCGTTTCTGGAATCGTCGACAAACGACTCCTAGTCGTGATGTTGGTGACACCCGTTCGGGAGAGCGATCTCGCCCACTCGAGAGTGCTCTCTCGAACCCCATTCAGATAAGGTCCTATGGGCGTGCCATTAATCAGTTTTCTGGTGTAGGGAGCACACTGTTTTACCGATTCAGCGGTTTTGTCAAACACTCCGAGTGTGTGGGCAAGCGACAGCTCTTCACAGCTCACCTGATCGCCAAGTAGTTCATCATCCAAGATTCCATCGTAAAAGGTAGAGAAAAGATAAACCTCGTTAATAATCTTCGCGCGTATTGGCCTTTTGACGAGTAATACGCCCTTGATGGCCCAGTATCGCCGGATCACCTTCTCGTCCAGGATGTTCCCTCCTGTAAAGGTCGAGGTGCACTCGGGACACCAGCCGAAGATGATTTGGCCCGTGGACTTGGTGGAACGACTTGCTCCATAGCCGATGAACTTGCAGATATGGTCCTCAACTTTATAACGTTCTTCTTCCTGCCGTTTGCGGGAAACGTGGCATTGCTGGACGCCAGTGATGCGGTGGGCGCAGACTGTGAAGACTTGTGAGGTTAGGAAGCACATTTTTGTGAACAGGAATGGGGAATGCTCAATTGTGTAGAGCGTTTGTGAAGAAGCGTAATGAGTTGAGTTGCATGATTCGAGTCAAGTCTTGGGGAGAGCTTTCCTAGCTTCATATATTGGGCGGACTGGATCTGAAGCTGGAGATAGTTGCGATAGACAAAGAGGCAGAGAGGCGAGGACTTCTTTGAGAACTCAGTAGTCGCGTCTACTGAACAATACCACAAAGAATAGAAACATTAACAATAGACATAGCACCCATTGACTTGAGAATTGTTCATCCGCTTCCCTCTATTGTCTTCTTCCGTCCTTTCTTTGTTCGTTCGCAACATTGATCTGTATCTAGCCGGACCCAACATTTACATTCCAGACTTCTTGTTCTTCTCCTTAATGGGGAATTCACTCCCAGTGACATTCTTGTACCCGCTGCGAATGGCGCCGGCAATCTGAGCGTCCTTCATCTGCTCCAAAGCAGACTCGTTGGATTGGTCGCCCTGGCCGAGGAACTTTTCCTGGGCATAGTCGATGGCTATAGTCGAATTAGAATAACGACATGGAAACTAGAGGAAGATATTGACAGGGAATTGGAGCTTACCCTTGTCAAGGGCATCTTCGTTCTGTTCGCCCTTGCGGCCACCGCCGCCCATTTCATTGAGCTTATTAGTGAACCCGCCTCCGGAGCTACTGCTGCCTTGTTGGGTCTGTTGGTTTTGGCTGTTGTTGGTGTTGTTGCCGGAGTTCCCACCGAGGGCGTTCTTGACAAAGTTCATGATTGTGTTGGATGAGCTACAAGGTATTGGATACTGGTTATGTACGATGGAAACTTGGGAATTGGAGTTAATCGGTCATCGGTTGGGCTCCGAGTTTGGGGCTGTTATATATATAAAATTATCAAGCTACGAGATATGAGAGCATTTCTCCTCGACCTGGACCTGGAAGGTCTCATTCATGAGTTATTGGGAGGGCCTTGAGACACTGACGTCGTGTGGCTGGACTTTCAGCTTACTTGTGAAGCAGAAACAGTGAAAAGCTTCACGACCACCTACTCAGACTGGACATCGAATTATACCTAGAGCAGTATAAAATGCGAAGCTTATCGGAAGTGGAGGATGGATATATTCATGATGGCAGCACCTCTTGGGAAGAGGCGAAGATCGATCGGAGGGTCACTCGTGGACACCAAACCAACATCGGTTACTCGAATCGCAGCCAATACATATCGAGCAAGGATTAACTCGGGGGCTTGGTGAGCGGCTCTAAACTGACTTCAACGGGAAGGCCTTAGTTTGAAACTTGCATGGAGGCTGAGCACCATTTAGTGTCGGTCAAGGCTGCTGGTCTGCTACCTTCCAGGGAGCTGGATCGGCGGCGATAGAACGCACTGGGGAGTTGCTGGCTCCCATGGCAGAATGACGAAGCGCCCTGCGTTCCCTGACAGAGATTGACTCATGTTTTGAACCGTATCCCAGATGGGAGGGGGGTTAACACCGAAGACCCGGGGTAGGAGCGCCTTCTTTAGACACCCCTGATAACGATATCTTAAGTGATTTGATCAATGGTTCTGGATTTATATTTCTCATTCCACTGATCAATTTCCCCCTTTTTCCCCAGACAAGTCCTCATCCGACTGTGAGCAGTTGCTAATTAATATTTCGACTCATTGCTGTTTTGAACGGCGCCCAGGATGATGTCCTTGGTTCGCCTCTGTCCAAATCACGTGATAGCTCTGACTCCTTCGGCGTCCAGTCGCATGTTAGTCACCACAATTGTTAGAGGGGAGGTGCGATGGTGGGGTCATTTTCCCAGGAACTGCCCCGCCATGGCTAATCGGGCTTCGTAGAGTTTGCACCAAGTTGATTCAATTGCTGTAGCTGCTGCAATATTGCTCCTCTCATAAGAAGAAAATCTGATCGATTTTCTCGAATTCGTGCTTCGTCCCTGCGAAACTTCCTTTTTCACTTGTCTACCGATCTAGGCCTTTCACCTTACCACGACAATGGCTGACGCCCCTTCAGACCCGAAGCCCCCCGCCGCCGAAGCTGGCGCTGCCGGCGCTGAGGGTGCCGCACCCTCGAAAAAGGCCGCCAAGAAGGCCGAAGCCAAGGCGAAGAAGGAAGCCGAGAAGGCTAGGAAGGCTGCCGAACGAGAGGCTGCTGCCGCCGCTGCGAAGGCTGCTAGTGGCGCTGCTGAGGACCTCGCCAAGGAAAACTACGGCGATATCACACCCACCACCAAGGTCGATGCCGAGCGCGTACATTTGAAGGATATAGGGGACGAGCATCTCGACAAAGTCATCAAACTCCGGGCGTGGATTCAGAACTCCCGTCTTCAGGGTGCCAAGATGGCCTTCGTCGAGCTGCGCGAGGAGAGGGACTGGTCCATTCAGGGTGTCATGGTAGCCAACAACGAGGGAAAGCCCGTCTCGAGACAGATGGTCAAGTGGACTGGCTCTCTAACCTTGGAGAGCTTCGTTTTGGTAGAGGCAAAGGTCGTAAAGCCCGTGGAGCCCGTCAAGAGCTGCAAGGTCTCCGACTACGAGCTACACATCTCGAAGTGCTACCTCGTTGCGCCTGGGCCCCCCGTTCTAGGGATGAGCTTGGCTGTTGCCAACCGAGCGGTCTCTAGCTTCGAGGATGAGGAGCACCACGCCGCCGATGCTGGTAAGGATGTCGAGGAGGTCAAGGACGGCGTTGCTGCGCTCTCTGTTGACTCTATCGCCCATGCGTCCATGAGCACCCACCTGAACAACCCCGCCATGCACAAGAGGGCTCCTGTGCAGCAGGCAATTGCTGACGTCCGCATGACTGTACGAAAGCTATTCAGCGATTACCTTGAATCCAAGGGCTTCGTTCAATTTGAGCCTCCGTGCCTCATTGGTGCCTCTTCCGAGGGTGGTGCCAACGTCTTCTCCATGCCTTACTTTGACAAGGCCGCTTTCTTGGCGCAGTCGCCTCAGTTCTACAAGCAATTCGAGATTGCCGGCGGTAGGAAGCGAGTATACTGTATTGGGCCCGTTTTCCGTGCAGAGAACTCCAATACCCCTAGGCATATGACTGAAGTAAGCGTTTTATGTATAATTTTATGAAGAAGCTGTGGCTCTTGCTAACTCTGTGTGTGAACCCCGCTAGTTCACCGGTCTTGATCTCGAAATGGAAATCGAGGACCACTACCACGAGGTTCTTCATATGCTGGAGGGCGTTCTGCTCTACATCTTCAGGGGCCTCGAAGAGAAGTGCGCCAAGCAGATTGAGCTTATCCGCACCGTATACCCTTCCGAAGACTTCCTGCTCCCCGAGCCTGGAAAGGAAGTCCGTCTCACCTTTGCCGAAGGCCAGAAGCTACTCCGAGAGGAGGGCCCCGAGGAGTTCCGCAACGTCAGTGACGATGAGGACATGAGCACGCCCCAGGAGAAGGCTCTCGGCGCTCTCATCCGAGAAAAGTACAAGACCGACTTCTACGTCCTCGACAAGTTCCCCGAGTCCGCCAGACCCTTCTACACCATTGAGGACCCCGAGAACCCCAAGGTCACCAATGCCTACGATTTCTTCATGCGCGGCCAGGAGATCCTGTCGGGTGGCCAGCGTATCCACGTCCCCACCGAGCTTGAGGCTCGCTTGAGGAAGAAGGGCATTGACCCCACCTCCCCCGGAATCAAGGAGTATGTCGATGTGTTTAGGTCCGTTGGTGTGCCGCCCCACGGTGGTGGTGGCATCGGTCTCGACCGTGTCGTTGCGTGGTATCTCAACCTCCCCAGTGTACATCTAGCGAGCTACTATCCCAGGACGCCCAAGCGACTTCTTCCTTAAACTGGTTTGAAAGGAAAGTTAAGCAATGCGCCGCCGTAACCTTTAACGAGTACAGGAGGACTTTGAAGAGCGATGTGCTACGAATTAAAAATAAAATCCGTATTTAATTGATGTAAAAACTGCGTGATTCAAAGACTCTCTCTCCACTTCTACGAGCAAACCACAACAAAACAAGACGAAAACTTCTCCCTAAAAGCCAGATAAACAGACGAAGGAAAATCACACTACACCCACAAGAAAACTAGACCCTCCACAATGTGTTAAGGGGACCATGTCCCACCACCCTGCCGACAACCCTCCAAAAGAAGACATTCATCCGTTCCAAAATCAATTCCAAAGCGAAAACAGCCCCGTCAAAGACCGGCCCTAGAATCCCCAACAGCGTGTCCAGGCAAGAGCAGGCCCAAGCAACAAACTCGTACCGACTAATCGTCAACCGCGGATCAACCCTGAAAAACCAAGCGAAATACGGTATGCCGTACTGCAAGTTATGTCCGTACGCCGCCTTCAGCCTCGAGTTCCCGAAGAGCCAAAGCTCGCGCTCTCTGCTCGCCGCGACATAGACCTGGATCGTCATGAGGAGTAATACGTGGTAGAAGATGTACACTGCGTCCTTCGCTTGGAAGCACGGCCAACAGAGCGGAGGTTCGGGGACCGGAGGGGGCTGTTGGTGTCGTCTGCGGGGGCGGAGGAATGGCGGGACGAGGTAGCGCTTCGCCTTGGTGAATATGAAGCCCGGGAGGTGCGTCAGCCAGAGGAAGAAGGCGAGGATGAGTCGGATTAGCCGGACGTAGGCGCGGACGTGCTCATAGGCATGTTGTCTGATGGCTGCTAGGGCACCGGTGATGGGGCCGCGGGCGATTGATTTCTTGCAGTTGTAATCTAGCACGCAGGCATGGGATCGGTGGAATTGGCAGTTGCAGTCGCACCCGCAGCCGGTGATAGGATCGCATGGGCAGTTGTTCCCTGTTCTGGCCTGGCCATTATTGGAACCATTGTAACCACAATGTCTGCGGTGCCTCCCCTGGCCCCATTCCTCATTCTCTGCTACGTATGCAGGACTTGTTTCAAGAGCGTGCCTTCCTTCTTCGAGAACCTTCTTGTGGAAGTCGACCTTCCACACTTCCTTGTCGATCCAGTCCTCCAGCTCGGATAATCTTTCCCTTTCAGCTTTCCTCATCTCCTCATCGAGTTGCGTGATCTCGTCCTGAGCCTTCTTGGTGCCATCCTTAATCATGTCATCAAGATCCTTCAGTTGGTTGCGGAATTCAGGATATTTTCCCATGTTCACACGTGGATGTTTCTCATGGTGCCCTTTGCTATATCCCCCGCACCCACCGTAGCCGTGACCGTCGTTGTCGTCCTCGTCGTTATTGTCACCAAGGCTATCATCCTCGCTTTCGCTTGTATCCGTCTCTTCATATCCGCCGTGGTTCCCACACCCAACCCTTGGTTGTACAAAATCCCTCTCCAGTTGCTGCAGCTTCTCGTTAATCGCAACTTGATTAAGCAGGGGCAGCTTAGTCTTCTGGGGTTCCTTCCCTCGCTGAGCAGGCTTGTCCTTGCTTATGGGTGCCTTACCCTTTCCTTTGTCTTTCGGTGGTTCAGAAGGTCCGGCCTCTGGCTGGTCTTCCTCATCGTATTGGCTCCAGATGTCGACACCGCCCTCCGGGTCTTTTCTCGTTGTCGGGGTTTTGGTCGTTGGCCTCTTGGTACCTCGCTTTTTGGTTGCTGGCTGTTGAGTCGTTGGCCTTTGGGTATCTAGCCTTTCGGTTGTTGGCCCCTGGGTCGCCGGCCTTGGGGTTGCTGACTGCCTAGTCGATTGCTGTTGAGTTGCTGGTTGTTTGCTAGTCCCCTGCTGAGTCGATGGCTGTTGAGAAGTTGGCTTCTGGGCGGTTGGTTCTTTGGTTGCTGGCTTCTGGGTCACCCGTTTTTGCGCTGCCGGCTGCTTTGCCGGCTGCTCAGTCGATGGGTGCTGAGTTGATGGCTGTTGAGCCGTTGGCGTTTGGGCCGCGGGCTGCTGAGTCGAATGTTGAATGACTAGTCCCCGAGTCACAGGTATTTCGATCGCTTCCTCTTCGTCAGCTGGCCTTTCAGTTGCTGGCTGTTGGGGTTGTGGCGCCCTCGGGGGGAGCAATGGTGCGACTTCAAACTGGTGCGATCCTGGTGGAAGAGGCCCTCTCCTTCCTTTGAAGCCTCCTTGGACCTGTTGCTCTGCCTGCGGGAGCGGGGGAGGTTTTCCGGTTCCCGGAACGGGTGGGTTCATCGCTTTCGCCTTCCCACTCCCATCCAGAATACGCTTGAATTCAGCAAGCGACAGGTTCCATGGCGAAATGAGTTTAAGCGGCTCTTTTTCTGGGACCATAGCATCTCGAGGCTCGGGGATTGCTGTATCCGGGACGTCGTGCCCCGGAGCATTGGCCTTCTCGAACTCTCTGTCTATACGTTCTAGCCGCTGCATTGCTTCCTCAAAAGCGGACATGGTCCCTGGAGCGTTGGTCTTCTTTGCCTTCTTTTCGGCCTGTAGCCTATTTTCCACTCGCTGGTGGATCTCTGCATACGAACTTCCCATCGGGTTCAGCGAAGGAAAGAATTTATCCGGCCCGAGAGCGGGAAGAGGCTTTCTAGGCGACCACGTCCGTGGAGGGAAGTGTGGAGGGGAGGAGTGTTTCTGCGGAGGGGTGCTAACATCAGGCGATGTGCTATGGGTGGAATAAATGTTTGGACTTTCCCCAGGACTGAGCTGGACCTCGAATAGCGGATCATCTATCGGCGGCGGTTGCTGCTTGCCCGAATCATCTATCTTGGCGGTCGGGACCGATTCACTTTCAGTGACATAGGGGTCGGATGCGAAAATCAACGGAGATTTGGGGGAGTTGGATTCGCGGACCACCGGATTTTGCTCTGCCTCTTCTCCTGTCCCTTTTTCTTCCGCCCCCCCGCGCAAATGCGCTGTTCTCTCCCTCACCAACTCTCTAAGATCCTCAATCTTTGTCTCGGTCGCGTCGAGTTTAACACCGAGGTACCCGAGCTGGCCGTGAAGGATGGACATGTACTGTTGAGCGACCTCCAAGGTTGCGGCTTTCTCATTGCGCCATCTGACCACCTCCTCGGCGAAACGTTCAAGTGGCTCGTCGCTTGTGGTATCTTCGAGCGCCTTCACCCTCGAACTTGGGTCTTTGTCGCTGAAAGGGTAATATCGCAAGATACGCTCGCTCATGGGCCATATCATGTTTCGGTGTAGGAATGGATGAGCTTTCTGGGCATCGAGCAAATCTTTAGCCCTCAGCGCAAGAGCGGTCCTCTCCGATTCAAGATCTGACAGAGACATCCACGGACGGCCTCTGGTAGCGGCCCACATCGAATCTAATTCCTTCTCGATTTCCTCGGGAGGGCAGGATGGGTCCATCCGTTGCTCAACCGTAGCCCTATTTTGCTCTCGCTCTCTCTCATCGGCAGTATAGTCAAAGATCCTCCCCTCCAACTCGACGCGCCTCTCTTCAATTTCCTTGAGCTCAGTATCACGTAATTGAAGGAGTTCATCCTCGGCTTGTACGTAATAGCGAATGTCGTCAAGCGTGTCGAGCAACTCTTCGTACTTCAGCTTCTCTTCTCGTACAACCTCCACGTACTGCATCTTCTCTTGAAGTATCTTCTCTTCATCATTGCTGAGTGGCTCTTTGCGATTGCTGTACTCGGTTTTCTTGTCTTCGACTTCTTTCTCGCCATCATGCAGACGTAACTTGGCGTCGGAGAGGTCCGCTGCTACGGAGTCCTGGAAACTCCTGAGTTTCGAGCGGATGGTGCCCACTGTTCGGTCCAGGAAGTTGCCGAATGCCTTGACAGCGATACTGTTCCCGGTCATGGCCTCAAAGACATATGTCGTACCCTTCTCCGATAGCTTGTGAACCTCATCACGCCTAAAACCTATGGCTTTCATGATTTCGGAGTGCTGGCTTTGTAGCTTGTCGCGAACCTTGAGCGCCGCATCATGCTGGGCCTTGATTTTCATACGCAATATCTGGTACTCGTTCTTCCGTTGGAGGACCGCGTAAGTTTGTTCGATAGTCATGGAGGCCCCGCCGTATAAGTCGTCAATCTCTCTGCTGACCATCAACTGGCAAAGGTGTGCGTCTTGCATTTTCTGGTGTAGGTCGGACGTCGCCGCGGTGTTCCGCGTAAGGAAATCGATGAGAGATTGCAGGAGTGGTGTGGACTCGTTTCCCGGGGACGTGAGGCCCTCATCCAATTTGGAATTCAGAGAGCCGATGGCTTCTGTGACAGCTGAATGGTGCTCTTCGAGTTCTTTAATGGAGGGTTCAAGTTCAGTGATCCTCAAGGGTACCTTCTCGGGTGGTAAGCCCGCGATGATTGACAGCCGGCTGCCGTAGTTTTTCAGTATACCATAGCAGTTAGTGAAAACCAGGGCAGAAGCCCTCAGTTCCTCTTCTTTTCCAATCAAGGGTCGGGGCTTGACGTTCCAGTCCTGTTTTCCATCCTCTAGTTTAATGTAGGTGCGATGTGTCCTCTGCCAGTCCTCATCGACATCACGACTCCACTTCAGCAGCTCAGCTTTGTCCTCTTCGAACTTGTCTAGGAGCGACCGGGCATGTTGGGCCCGTACCGAATGTAGTACAATTGAAGTTTCAAGCTGTCTCTTGGTATCCTCGAGTTCTCGGCGCAACTCTTCCTTGGTCTCCGAGTCCTTGGTCTCCGAGTCGGAGACTTCCTCTGTGCCATTGAGCCATCTCGAACCCTTGTTTTCCCGCGCCTGCAAAAGCCGTTCCTCTAGAGCGGCGATTTTCTTGAGACTGTCTTCGTAGAACGGCCTCAGACGTTGCCTCGCTGGATTTATCCCCCTGATGATCATGTGGCACAGGTCTTCTTCATCACATAGAGCGTTGTAGCGGCGCATCTCCTCAGTCTGCGCCTGATCAAAGCCGAAGGGATCGAGGGGAATGCCAGCATATCCGAACAATTCCTCAAGTTTCCTCTTCTCCGCTCTAATATCGGCGATGCGGTCCTTCTGGCGGAAAGGATCTACCCTATCCTTTAGCTTCTCGAGTTCGTTACGGAGGAACTTATTTTCTGCCACAAGCGTCTCAGGCGTTGAGAACACGTCATCGGAGTCGGCCTCCTGAACCCGCTGGGACCTCATTTGCGATATTCTCTGCTGGAGCTGGGCAATTGTTGCGAGGTGTCTCTCTATCTCTGCTTTAGTAGCGGCAGGGACTTGTTTCTCTAATTGCTCCTGAAGTTCTTGAATCTTGGCGGCGAGTTTGTTGGCCTCACGCTCATAGCCGTCCGTTATCGAGTTGGTCACTTCTTTCCGTACCGTTTGGAGTTGTTGCTCAAGACCAAAAATTCGGAGACGCAAAGGTTCGACTTCAGGGGGAGCGTCTGTGGATTGCGAGGAAATCGCGTTCTTGAGCTGGTCCGTAAGCTCCTCGATCTTGCGGGTCAACTCCGAAACTCTCTCAGTATGCTTCTTCTCTTGGGCGGTAGACCAATTCCTAGTTTCGGCGAGCTCTGCCTCGGCCTCTTTGAGCGCCGATCGTAGGCCGGCCGCTTCGCTTGCCGCCATTCCTGTAAACTTAAAAAGCTGTTCTTTGAGTGCCCGAGTCTCCTGTGAAAGTTCCTCGCGCAGCTTTTGGGACTTTTCCAACTGCTTCAGTAGACTCTTGCCGTTCTCACCGCATTTTTCCAGTTGTTCGGTTAAACGATCCCTCTCCTCTTTTAGGCCTCGCAGTGTGAGCAACTCACTTGTTGGCCAAGGAGTCCGCGGCAGTTTAGGGTCAAGTCCAAGGTTGGAAACAAGGGAAGAACGCCGATCAGTCTCGTGGCTCGTCAACTCTTGGAGCTCCGCCAATTCTGCAGCTAGGGTAGTGGGTGGTAGGTCTCCTGGGAGACCATCAGAGTATGCTTGGCTACCGTCGGGAATCGAGCTGTCTTGCGAGACCACTGCATCCTTTTCGACTACTGGCGACTTGGCTGAAAATGGTGATTGTACGCCCTTGATTTTCTGTAGGGCCTTCTCGAGGAGGGATATTTTTGCTTCGCTATCCTTGACCTGTGCTATAGCTAGGTCGCGGACCTCTTCGGCAGTGGCGAGGTTGGTGTTTAGGACATAGAGCCTGTCGAGGGCGTCGTCAATCTGCGTGGTGAGGTGAGAGACTGCGTTGGCCGTGTTCACCTCCCTCTCAGCCTTAGCCTTTTCGAGCATTCGTTGGAGCTCGTCGGTACGTCTATCTTGGTCCTTGATGCGGCGCTCAAGCCTAGCAATAACAGTTTCCGATCCATCTTCAGGTTTCTTCTCTTTTTCTCCCCCAGATTCATGAGGAATCACAGGGAGATATCGGCGTCGGCTCTTCATTTCCTCTCGCATGGTCTTGATTAGTCTTTCCTCCTCCTCAAGGTCGTCAAGAGCTTGCCTGGCAACACGAGCCATCCCGTCAATAGTGTAATCCCAGAGCTGATCTTTGTAATGTCGAGAAAGCATCTCCTCCTCGGGGAGTGGCGGGTACTGACGGCGGAGCAATTCTTCCACAAGCTCCTCCTTCTTCTCCTTGATGGTATCAAAGAGTTGTTGGTACTTAAGCTCGCTCTCGTAAGACCGATCCCTTTCCTGCTCGAGCTCCTCTTCCAGTTGGCGCAGCTTCTGCTCAGTAGCAATCTTAGCGGCAGCCAGGTTTCTGGCATGCATCTTAAGCTCTTCATTATGCTTCTCCACTGCCTGGGCGTCTTCCGCCATTGAGGCCAACTGATCCGCAACATTGTTACTGTCAAATTTTGTCTTCGTGATATCCTCCCGCAGAGCCTTGACTGTCTTTTCCAGATTTCCGAGCCTTCCTTGCTGGCTGACAACCGTCTCTTGAAGATCATTGTAGTACTTGTCTTGGTCGCCTTCGCTTGTTTTGAGAGGGCTGAGAATTGCCTCCTTCTGCCGAGGTTTGCGAGAGGAAACGGGGAAATCGCCAACGTATTTAGCCACGAGATCATGGATATCGCCGGAAAAGTTATTGGCATCTGGAGAAGGAGAACCATCACCAAGGATGGCACTGGCACGTGTTGCCTCAACAATGCGGCTAACGAGGACGCGAAGCTCGTCGTCAAAATTTAAATCGGGATCATGCTGGGGGTTGGTAACGTTCTCAATAGGTGTGCCAATGTGAGTGGACGTAGGGTTGTCGGCGGTTGTAGGGTTCTCAATCGTAAATTCATGTTCAGGGGAGTCTTCGACGGCTTCTGCATGCTCATGACTCATGTGAGCTTCCAAAGGCTCCACAGACTCGTGAGGTCTGGGTGGCTCCTGTGGAGATTTCGGTTCTTCGGTTGTCTCCATCTCGTGAGAGGGGCCAGTCGGGTCTTTGGTGGGCCAGGACATGACCACATGGAATGACTGAACTCTCAGGGATGGGACATTGGGAGATATGGCGTCAACCGTTGTAAAATCCTTGGATGAATACAAGACGAGAAGATTTCGCAATCACAGGAGCTGTTGGTCAAGGAGGAGGCCTGATATGATAGAAGAGAGAAGAGAATCAGGAAGACAATGGCAGGGGAGGAATCGAATGACATATGTGAGAAGAGACGAGGGCATCTTAGGTGCTGAACTCTATGAAACCTAGGACTTAATGATTCGAGAACTCGCATTTACCTACCTCGTCAACTTCCGTATGGAGTTCGAACAAAGGTGGGTGCTCTCGAGCACCGGTTGCGGAGAGCGTGCTTGGACGAACATACGGGCTTGGTTGCTAGGAATCCCAGAAAGAGTCTGCAATGGGTAAACGGAGCGCATTGCGGCATTGTGGAACAGGAATCTTCTTCGACAACGAAGGAAACCGCGTAGGACTGGAATTTGAGAGAGTTGAGTTGTGACCAGTGACTTGGCGGTTATATACAATCGATTGACGTCTGGAATTGGAAAGTTTGAAATGCTGTCTTCGAGGAGGTTCTTTAGGATTCATGGAGAAGTTTCTGGTTTCGGCGAGTCGCTCAGTTTTGGTAGAAAGAAAACAAAGGTTTTATTGTAGAATGTACATTTTTTGGCAAGGTCATAACGTCGTAAACTGTAAAATTAAACATTGCATTCATAGCAATGCATTCATGAATACCAGCCTCTGGCACCGGGTCCGCCTTGGGTTTCTTCACGTCTGTGCGGAATCATGGACTCTTTGATGTCGAGCGTCCTAATGATGTCTCGCCAGGTTGCCATGTCTAGGCTAAAGACAGCTTGATGCTTCGTTTGGTGCCGACTAGTTTCTTCCTCCATTTCGGCGGTAACGGGGGCTTGGCACCACCACATGTGTTAGCAGGAATGAAAAGAAGAGACTACTTGGCTGCCACCTTGGCGGGATTAAACTTACCGACAGATGGAAGGCCGTCGTCATCTAGCTCGATGCGCACCTTGTTATCCTTGATGAGAAAACTGACGTAGAACATATTCTCAATAGACTGTCCAAACGATTTGGGGTTTATGACGAAGCGCATAAAATCAACACCTCCAGTACTTCTTAGGCCAAGTTGATGCATCAACCGGATCTGCTCCTCAATTTCCATGTCTTCCGTGATCAAGTCGTATACTTCCTCTTGTAGTTTTGTCTGGATGCGCTGGAGCTGCTGGAGCACCTTCCCGCAGATGACGGCCAGGTCATTGTCCTGTTTGGTCAACTCCTCGGCATTTATAACTTCAGGCCTCGTTTCCGCGAGCTGGTTGATTCTGAAAGGCGCACTCCGCTTGGTAATTTTCCGCGCTTTTTTCTCCACGGATAGAGGGCCTAGGAGATGACCCTGAACAGCCGGACGACCAATACTTGGCAGACAGGCGAACTGGCCAAAATAAGCCCAATTTAACATGTCGCCGTCCTCGTCTTCACCGTCGGAGCCTTCTTGTCCTCTGGCAATACGCCTTCTGCGCTGCTGCTGGGTACTCGAGAGCTCCGGAGCATTGTCGCCGTGATCGTTCGCTCCCTGGCGCATGTATGTGATGCATTGGGACACGAATTCGTCCACATCGATGCCGTCGGCGGTATTTCCCTGAGTTATCCGAACGGTCTTCTTGTATGACATGTCCGCCGCCGTGACCAAGAGACGGGAGTCTATGACAGCCTCGGTGGTTTGTTTAATATTCTTGTTGATCGTATTGGCGGATACAATGAGATCGCGAATGCCAGTTGACTCGCTCTTCAGATAATCGTCGGCATTGTCCACAAGATCTCGACCCAGCTCTCGCAGACCGCGCTGAATGTCGCGCCGCTCCTCCACTGATTGATCGGGATCGTAGGCATCGGAATCATCGTCGCCATCTTCATTATCGGGCTCGATGGTTCGCCGCCTGTTCGAGGGGCCAGCTCCCGTAGATGTATCGGCTCGTTTCCTCTTTGATCCGGATAGGTCTCCGTCTGCTCCTCTATTTCTCACAGCCAAGTTCCTGCTTTCTCTCGGGGTAAGACCGGGACTAGGGGAGCGCCCCTCAGAATCACCGGTGTCAGACCGGGGCATTATAATCAGTCGTGGTTTGGCCTGATGGTTCGGGCCAAAGAAGAGAATGTCGAATTTTGTGTACCAGCGTATTATGTATATGCGGTGAGATTAGTGAAATAGTGTGATGTCGATTTCGGTTTCGATGTCGATCATGGAGTCCATCAGTCGCGTCGTTCAAAAGTGCTAAGGCAAGACGCGATGGGAATAATTGAGGTTTTGCCAAGCGTGAGTGTGGAGGGGGAGTGTTAGAAGCGCTCTGAGCGGGGCGGGGTGTGGGGTGTCTTTATCCTCTTCGAATCAGCCGTCAACACCTGCACATACTAATCTGCGCTGATGACTTGCAGAAGTTCGCAGAGCTCCCAAGTTCCCAGCAAACAGGCGACAACGTCACCTGCATCACAAGCACATAAAGCGTCGCTCTCTCCCGCTTTTTTTCTAGCTCCGTTTCCAACATGGTATAAGCCATACTCATTGCTGTTCTAACAGTCTCGAGGCCATGGACTCCTACTCTTTCGCGACTTCGGATGCGCTCGACCACCCTGTCAGCATCAGGATGTAAAGCTCCCCACCTCCCATGAGTTTCGAACATCACTAACGGCTAGATTAGAATCGGCCTTGAGGGAGACGAGCCGCCTTTTCGCCAGTCTACACTTCTCGAGAGCCCGGCGCTCCGCCATGTTGGATCCAACATAAGGTATCCTAAACTCTCCTCTTTCGAGGCTGCTGCAACCCGTACTAACACCAGACGACCTATGACAGCCCCCATTCCGATCTCTACGTGACGGTCCAGGTTTGGGCAGGATCCAAACCACTTACTGTCCCGGTCCAAACTGCGTATAAGTCGTTCCGATCGGAGAGAAGGTATTATTCGCGGCTTGTGTTCTCCATTTTAATATCATTCTTCCAGTTGCTAATATTGAATGCGCCCGCAGGTGGAACGAATGGTTGACCCTTCCGATAACCTACTCGAACTTGCCTCTTAATTCATGCCTTGCGATAACGTTATGGGATCTTTCTCCGGCGAGCGAAACCCCCGGTATCGGCCACACCGTACCCTTCGGAGGCACTACGCTGCCCATGTTCGACAAGGACAACCAGGTCCAGAAAGGAAGGCAAAAGTGTAGCGTCCACAGACATAAGAAAGCGGACGGAAACGATAGCACGATAACTCCCGCGTTTGAATCCAAGAAGAGGAGTGCCGCTCGAAAGGGCGAACTGGCGCCTGTGGACAAAGATGCCGAAGAGCAGGAGAGGATGGAGAAGCTGTTTAAGAAGCACGAGATGGGCGAGATTCCCAGAGTTGAGTGGCTTGACCAGCTGGTCTTTCGCGGGTTCGAGAAGAAAACAGCAAATGCCTCGATCAGAGCCATGCAACGCCAGCGCATAGGCAGCAGCAACGAACTCAACGCCGACGCGAAAGCTCTCGCCAAAACCAACGGCGGCCCAAGCGCCCTCGCCGAACGGAACAGCCGCCCGTCGAAATTCGTCCTGAATGTCGAACTCCCGCGTTTCGATTTCCCCGTCGTCTTTGCTGACCGAGAATACCCACCACCGGCCATATCTACTCTTCAACACCTATCGATCTCCCAGTCGAACGTACTGAAGCCGCCGCCGGAGGTCCAGTTCGGCCCAGGAATCAACGCGGTCGGCGATGTCTCGGCCGGCTCAAATAACCGCCTCGTGAGGATATATGATCCGGAAGTTGGGGCCCGCGACAACCCAGCCGATGCCAAGCACCGAAGGCTGTTCCGAAGTGCACATAGAAACGGAATTATGGATAAGGATCTAAAGCCGAACGCCAAGGTGCGAGACGAGTTAAACCTCATCATGTCCTACGGCCCCACTCACGCCCTTACCCCAGAGGAGATGGACATGGTTTGGAAATTCCGTTATCATCTCACTAGGGATAAGAGGGCCCTCACCAAGTTTGTGAAATCTGTGAATTGGCAAGAAGCTACCGAAGCAAAACAAGCTGCCCAGTTACTTAACAGGTGGACCGCGATCGACGTTGACGACGCACTGGAGCTTTTCGGGCCATCTTTCGACAGCCCCATCGTACGAGCCTACGCGGTTGAGAGGCTGCGGAAAGCCAACGACCATGACTTGCTGCTTTACCTCTTACAGCTCGTGCAGGCGCTCAAATATGAGCACATCGTTGCTTCTGGCGAAGAGGGCACGCAAGATTCATCTCTGGCCCGCTTTCTCATAGCGCGGGCAGCAGACAACTTCAAACTTGGAAACTACTTCCACTGGTACCTCATGGTGGAATGCGATGATAGCAGTCCCGACCAAGACACAGACTACCGAAACATATACCGCAAGGTGGCGTATGACTTCATGGTAGAACTTGTTAAACGGCCCAACGGCGCCGAGATGAGGAAGACGCTGCTCAGACAGGCAGAACTAATCACCATCTTATCGAAAATCTCGGGCGACATCAAGTTGTCTAGCGAGTCCATTCCCAAGAAAATCGAGAGAGTCAAGCATTTCTTGCACGATCCCAAGAACGAGCTTCTTCACATCGATCCACCCTTACCTCTTCCTCTAGATCCGGAAGTCAAGGTTGTCGGCGTTATTCCGGAAGAGACGACGGTTTTCAAATCGTCGCTCTGCCCAATCAAAGTGACTTTTAGGACGGCGACGGGCGGACGCTACCCCATCATCTTCAAAACGGGAGATGACCTCCGGCAGGATCAGCTCGTGATCCAGATTATCACTTTGATGGACCAACTTCTGCAAAAAGAGAATTTGGATCTCAAGCTATCGCCTTACAAGATTCTAGCAACGAGCACGACCGCCGGAGCCTCGCAGTTTGTCCCATCCGTCAGCTTCCAGAGTATCGCCTCCAAACACAGCAACCCAGCCTTGACTTATCTCAAACAGAACAACCCGGATGACAGGGAGCCTCTCGGAATTCGTTCCGAAGTCCTCGACACGTACGTCAAGTCCTGTGCAGGCTATTGTGTCATCACATATATCCTAGGCGTTGGTGACAGGCACTTGGATAACCTGCTTCTTGCGCCAGACGGACACTTCTTCCACGCCGACTTTGGATTCATTCTCGGCCGCGATCCCAAACCATTTGCACCGGTCATGAAGCTGACTAAGGAAATGGTGGACTGCATGGGCGGTGTCCAGTCAGAACACTACAAGATGTTCAAGCAGTACTGCTTTCTGGCATATGCGGCTCTGCGGAAGTCATCGAACCTCATTTTGAATTTATTCAGTCTTATGGTCGATGCCAATATTCCTGACATTAGACTTGAGCCGGATAAGGCCGTCCTCAAGGTCAAGGAGCGGTTCCATCTTGAGATGGGTGAAGAAGACGCCATCCGCTGCCTGGAGAGAGTGATTGAAGACTCACTTCAGGCACTTGCTCCTGTTGTTATAGATAAACTTCACGAACTGGTTCAGGCTTTCAGGGCATAAAGAGAGTGTTCAACTAATCATTATTATGGACTATGGGAATGATACCCAACAAGATACGGGCAACTAACTAATCTGCTCCCTTTTCATTTTTCATTTTTCATGGCTCCATTGGTGATTTCGACTCTACTAAGGACTCTAAGTATCTAGACATGTGCTATTGCCTTAGAACTTGGGAAGCTACCTTGCAAAGTAGGAGATCGGCTGATGATGAACTCGACCGGCGTGGTCAAAAGCCAACACTATCCCACGTCCCATGTGAGAAAGAGGTTTTAATGAACCGACACACTGTTCCCAGACCTCCCATGCCCACATATACCCTTTCCATGCCCGGATCTTTCTCTTTATACACTAGCTGCCTCTGTGACTGACCACTGAATGTGTCATTCACTTGGAAGCCGTGCAAACAAGATGGACAGGCTCGTTGGAAAGATGGGATCCCTCGGTTGCAGCTATACTGTTCTTCTCTTGTTCTGGACCATTCGGCTTCCTTCTCCAAGTCCCTTCCCTCGACATCAATGATCCTACGCGTCTCCAATCATCAACCCTCGGTCGGTGCCGTCTTGTCCTGGCGTACCGTCCATCACCTACTTAATTCCCACATGTTTCCTCTCTCCCAGGAGCAGCGATTTCCTATCTACCTTCACTCCCAAACTGTTGGAAGCACTTCAGATCGATAAGAAGATAACCAAACAAACCCCGTACAGAAGAGAGTATCCGATCCTTGCACCACAAGCGGGCCCCTACAAACTTCTCATCATGGCCGATTCATCTCGCCCACGTGAAGATCGGGCCCAACCGAGCAACGACGACTCCTCAGACCGGTCCGCACCTTTCTCCCCTAGTGACGTTGTTATCCCCCTAACCAACAATAGACAACCTCGTCGTGGCTTTTTGCCCGCCATCCTTCGACGCGGCTTTTGGTCGAGACTTTTCGCTACTCGGCAACCCCTCGAGACACCGGATTTGGTTTCTGATTCAGATTCAGATGACGAGGACCAGTACGAGGATGCTGTCGATACGCTTAAGAACGACGAGAGCATACCTGAACCCAATAACTCTAGAGACGACAATAACAGCACGTATTCGCGGTCCTCGGACTGTTCATCTGGTGGATCCAACCGCACTGATTGGAGCTACACGCAGTCATTTCAACCGACAACTACTCTCGATCAGCATTCCCTAGCCACGCGCCTCTTCAACGTTGATCCACCCGAGCGGCTTCTTAACGGGGAGACGTGGCAGGTCGTCGAAGGCCGTGCGCATTTGCCTCACGGATATCAGAATGGAGATGGATCCACGAACACCAGGGGAACTTACCGCAGGGTGAGGGACGGCATCGCGAGCGTTGGTGGTAGGATTGAAGGTGCTGGACGACGCATCGCCGGGAACTTGTCCATGAGTAATCTGAGCGGACTTGCGAATGGCATTAGACGTGGTACTACTAGGCGAGGACGGCCTGGAGACTCGACTCCCCGAGGCTCTCGACGGGTGGGGCGAAGACCATATAAAGATGAATCCAGCTCTGAGGGTGATGTCTCGCCTCGGCCTCGTTGAAAATGGCACATGGAGCCAGGGAAAAAGCACTCGATTGTCTCATTTCCCGACCACTATCACTTCCCTTTTTCACTCTTTCCTCTTGGGGGTTTACAAATCGAACATGGAAAGGTTCATGAGCACTTCATTTTGGCAGGCGAATTTTTTTTTTTTCTTCTCTTTTCTTTTTTTCTACTTCTGTTGTACAGAGAGCATCGACGATGAGATACCAATGAAGTAGAGTCAGGTTTATGGCGTACATGGTTTTCCTTTCATACCCTCTTACAAGTTCCCCACAAACAAAAAGCTCGTTTCTCCCGGTGAAGTTTCTAGTTCCAGCTTATGTTTCTCCAAACAAGAAGAGACCCTTCTTCCCCCTAAACCCTTCCAGACCCTTCTGGGCCGCCTCTCTCAAAACATCCTCCTCCGTCTCCCAGTTCCACTTGACCTCCTCAACAGGCGCATCATGGAACTTGCCCTCCCGCATCAAATCAAGTAGATACTCGATCGAGTACTTCCTTCCCGCAGGATCCTTCTTATTCCACCTCGTAAGCCAGAACCCAAGGAACCGAATATCCTTAAAGATGAGCGCCGCGGTAGGCAGCATGACGGGCTGTTTCGCCATTCCTCCGTAGGTGACCATGGCGCCCCCTTCGGACAGCGAGCGCGCGATGCTCGTCGCCGATTTTCCGCCCACGCAGTTAAGCCCGAGATGTACGGGGTCGCGGCCGTGGTTCGTAATCTCCTGCAACCGCTCCCTCCAGTCGCGCGTGAGGAACTCCGACTCGGTGACGACGACATCGGCGCCGAGGTCCTTGAGCTCCTTGCGCAGCGCCTCCGTCTCCTCGGGGATCTCGCGGTCGCGGATGACGTTGATGCTCCTCAGCCCCCAGATCCGACCGAGCTGAATAGCAGCTCGCCCGACGCCCGAGTTGGCGCCGTTCTGGATGAACCAAGCACCGCTTCCGGGCTCGAGATGGTTCATGGGCAAACCCTCCTTCACCCCCGCGACGGGCCCGAAAGACCGAAGAAGTCGGTACGCCGTGCAAGGGTTCACGCTCACCTGCGCCGCCTGCGTAGGCGTGAGTCCCTCTTTGTTAATCTTGAAGAGCGTGTCGGCTTCGACGAGCGCGTGGGTCCTCCAGGTTCCGAAGCCCGATGAAGCGGGGAGCACCCAGTCGCCCTTTTCGAGACCCGTGGAGCTCGAGCCGGTCGAGACGACTTCGAAGACGCCTTCGTTGCCGGGGACGGCGGTGGGAGGTTGGGTGCCGAGCTCGGAGGTGAAGGTGGGCTTGGCGCCGTAGGTGCCTTGGATGGTGTTGATGTCGGCGGGGTTTATGGGGGCGGCGAGGGCGCGGATGAGGACGGAGGAGGAGGGGATGGAGGGGGAGATGGAAAACCTGTGGATTCTACAGGGAAGATGTATGTGTTAGTCTCACGAATATACTTGACGAGTTCGAAGGTAGGGAGAGGAGATAAGTGATTTACCGGAGGACATCGTTCGGCTCTCCGTATTCAGAGAAGACGAGGGCTTTTGCTTGCGTATACCCGTAGGGCCCGGACAACCATCTTGCCTGGCTCGGTAGACGTCCTGCCAATACCCGAGCGCATGACTTGGATAGCGTCGGCCGCAAGCTCGAGCTGGACATGATTGATCGGGCTACCATCGTGACCGGGCGTTCGTTTTCGTGTATGCTGATCCGGAACGTTGACGGAACGCGGAATACGACTTATTCGGCCGCTGGTCCGGATAGAGTTCAATTGGCTCTTGCCGGCCGCTCTTAGCTCAACAAAGTTCGCCTTGGAAAGTCCTCGTTGGCTCGTAGTAGGTCGAGCTAGTTCGATTGAATTGCTCTCGAAAATTGGCAGCACGAGAAGGTGTTGAGGCGCTCTCAATCCGGGCAGGATCTTGTCTCCAGAGCTTCCTGCTTCCGATGACGTTTTTGACTGGACAGACGGAGCTACAAGTTACCTCGGATGATAGCTAGAGCCAGCAGTGGTCCACAAGTGTTACCAATTGCCCATACAATAATGAACTTGTTACTTTCAAAGATTAACGCCACCCAAAAGTTGCACCCACCCATCGCCATTTTTGGAAGCGAAACTGTTAACGGAGGTGGGCCAAAGCAAGCCACCGGCTCGTTCCCGATTCGGCTCCACGAACCTCCCACACCACCATCATCTTTCTGCATCCTGCATCAACTGACGAATCCCGTTCCCCCTCCCTTTTCGAGTACAAAAATATATTAAAAAAAAATTTACCTTAGTATCCCACCTCCCTTAAAGCGGTACCCCCCTTCTCTCAAAGAATGGGGTCTTTTTGGATGCCTGGCAAACCTCCGCAAAAGAAGAGGCCAAAGCGCTGAGCGACGGGGAAGGTGACTCTAAAGAAGGCATTCTGTTTTGTTTGATGGTGTTTGTTGGCCCGTTTAGAGTGGCAATGTACTTTGGAAACTTAATTTATACCGCAAGGGCGGGTTACAAGTTTAGAGGTGAACTAAGACGCCATGACAGTATAATAGATAGCACCATAGCGGGGTCGCTCGCGAAGCTTGGTTTCCTATGCTTGTCCTTACCAGTGCATCTCGGATGAAAATTACCAAGTACTGGACGAAGATCTGGATCTTGCTGGATCCCAAGTCCACGAGCTCCACGAAGGAGAGTGGATGCGCTACGTCGTTGAGAGGGGAAAAGATACTGACCCTCGGTCGAGGAGAAAACAGGTACATTATCCAACACCATACAATAGCTCCATGCTTAAGAGCTGATAAGAAGAGAGTACTACATCAAAGAAGAAGAAAAGATCACCATTGCATGAACACGCGGAATCGGATCAGTGAAAACAGTACACAACAGTTCAAGATTGTAACAAGATGTACCCTCCACCAGGCTACTTTTAATTCTACAACCATCGCTGCGTCTGACAGAAAAAAAAGTCGAAATAAAAACCTCCCGGCTCGACGGCGGCATCCAGGTAACTTTGAAAGAATAGGTACAGGAGGTGAGAATAAAAAGAAATGAGCGTGCTGGTTGTAGCCAATGCCTGTAACTTTCTCCTTCGGAACGCCGTCCTCGGTAGACCCAACATCGGATACACTGCGGATATCTATCGGTGCCAACCTGCACCTTATAGCACCCTTAGTTCCTTCTTCTCGATTGCCAAAGGTTCGCCCCTGACATGTCGGAGTATAATAAAGATAATTCTAGAGGGGTTGGGCCAAGCGGCGGAGGAATGGTACAAGGCGAGATGGAGGACAAAAAGGAGACAGAGACGGATAGACAGGCTGAGCGGGCGGCGTTAATAGAATGCTGTGTAAGATTCGGTGGTATAATGATAATCCGCAGGCGAAGAAACGGAACAGCTTCGAAGTAGGGTCTCGCTCGTTGGTGAAGTAGTTATGATGAGTAAAATAAAGAAAACACAACAGATTGGTCATTACAATATCTGTGGAAGTGACAAAGAGCCACACAGGGGTATTTGAAGGGGGGTTAGGTATAGGTATCAATGGTAAGACACTGGGTATAGACGAGACGAAGGAAATCGTATCAAGATGGGTTATGGCGAAGGGGGGGTTGTAATAGATCGGAAAGCTTCAGTCAAGTATCGCAGAGAAGAGATACGACATCAGCTTCCTTAGGCCAAAGGTCTATCCAAAAGAGGACCCGTTTCGAAGCCTCTCTCATGCAAGGGATTTCCAATAGCCAGTGTCGTTCGAGGCGAACGGCAAGAATTATGGTGGTCTCGAGTAAAAGTATCGCCATATGCCAACCTTTCCAACTCTTGGGTCAAAAGGAGAATAAGAAAACAGGCGTGAAGGGAAGTCGAAGAGAAAGAGAGAAATAAAGAAGGGTTGGGGAGAAATAGGTAGAAAAAAAAAAAAAAACAGAATTAGGACATTCCGACCAAAAGGAGTGTGACGGGACTCTTTAGACAACCACTCAGCCTTGTGGCTCCTAATGTCCTCGTGAGATTGCACAAACACCAACACTCCACGCGCATGTATTATCAGCCGACTCGTAGACGCTCACAACTTCCAAACATCGTAAATGAAAGGCAACCCGCCCTTCTCCATTCTCGGGCTACTTGATGTTCTTGAAGAGATCCTCGCCGCCTAGGCTGCTGGAATCGCCTAGGTCCAGTTTGGTGCTCAGCGCGCTCAGCTCCGGGATCATCGGGGGTGGGGGGCCTTGGGGCTTCGTAGCGTCCTGGTAGAGGCCGCTGGATCGTTTCGAAGTGTTGTCCAGAGCTCCTCCGGATCTTAGGCGCCTGAACCAGCCGCTACTCCGCTTCGCCTTCTTTTCGTCGAGGATACTGGCATTACTTCGACTTCCGGGCCGGACGCCATTCGCAACGCCATTACCATTGGCTTGGGATTCACCTTCCTCATACGTGTTATTCAAAAGAGTTCGGCTAAACAGTCTGCGGATGCTGCCTTGTCTGCTAGACAGCGCGGGGGATAGGGGAGTATCGTCGGCCGGTCGCTTGGTGCCTGCAGTCACAATCGTACCATTGATGTTATCCTTTTGGGACTTCGATGACCCTTCTGCTCCATTTCCATTCGCGTTCGCGTCGTTAGGCCCCTTGTTCTCCTTGTTGGCGTCGGTTGCCGGCGTCCTCGGAGGGGTGGGAACTTCCAGGACGGGGGAGGGTAGAGGGGGAGGAATATCGGTTCCATCGGTCAGCGACCCGAACTTGAATTCGAGGGCCGGAAGTTCGAATTTCTTCGACTTTGACGCCGAACCAGGCGCAACCGTCCGAGTAGTCGAGGTCGACATCGTGGTCTAGGGGGGCGTGTATCGGCTCACGTCAGGGACCAATTCGATTGTTTGGGTGGACCCAGTACCGTGATGAGGGAGGGAAGTCCGGTGAAGGAGGACCGAGCCCAACAAAAGCAATCCCGGATAGGACAAGTAATTGGCCTTGGGCGATCAATGGCAGGAGGCTCTGACGTCAATCCGAGAACGGGATGAGAACAGCTTCGATTCGAATTCGAGATGATTTGTTTTAATATTGTCCGCGCGGAAACGGGGATAAATGAAAAGAAACCGAAGAGAAAGTGGTGTGGAGGTAGCCAGATGCTATTAAAGTGACTGGCTGGGTACTTGCGAGGGTTGCGAGGGTACTCGGTAGATTAAACGATGCGACTTCAGAGAGTGTACCACAGGGTACGGCACTCGGAAAAGCTTAGTGGTTCGTTCCCCTGGATCAAAGGTGTCGCGGTCGCGATGTCCCTGTCTTTGCGGGCAACTCAAAAATGTCGAGTACGAGGTGGTTTGAGATGGCCCAAAACCTCTCGTGAGAGAACAGCAGAGGAAAAAATTTGGCCGTTCGGGTTTTCTAGAAATGCGATGCAGACAATGGATCGATTGCTAGCTGGCGATGTACCTCGTACGTTCTCGCCGAGATGGGAGAAGCAAGCTGCCTGGCTCTGGAGTTCGTGGTCGAACTGTACCCTTGCGTAATTGTGGCGTTGGCGATCGACGACCAAACTGGTCTGGTCAGGACAGAAGGGGCAAAGTCAATTCTTGTACCTGGTTTCTGAAAGGCTGGTGTCGAGGCACGACGGAGATTTGCTGGTAATAATTGTAGTAATATAAAAAATTGAAGCTCCAACGTTGTAGTATTGAATGTTTCACACAACGCAGCACAACAGTCGTACTTCGTAGGTGTCTGCAGGACAGGACAGGACAGGAACAGAGATGCACCGCGTAGTATCGAAGCACGGGGGCATGGGGTGTCTCGATGTCTTAAAGCCTTGAGCTGTCGTGTGGTTTAGGCCTTGGATGTTGAGGGGGATTGGAGAGAACACAAAAGGGAACCAAGAGAGGAAGGTGGAGAAGTACTAAGTACCAGCTAGAGGTCTTACCAGCCTCCAGATCAAGTCTGGGCAAGGCGGTACGTGGGTACAGAATGTCTTCGCACACTACGAAGTGGTGTTGTACGCATATACACAGGTACACGATGAAGCTATGTACGAAGTACGAAGAACTTGACATTGGACACATTGATCGATTACCTCCGTAGTGCATGCAGGCAGCGCGGACTCCTTTTAACAGACACCAGCCAAACCTGCAGGCGGGCTGATTTAGCGTACCGCAACCTTTGACAATTGATGGCGGAACATCAATTCATCGTGAGGTCAGGTACGCAGTATTAGTTGTAAGTACCTCAGTGTTATTATTTAAATTTTTTCCTCCCTCCCCTTCCCGCTTCGTCTGCCTTGGCACTTGGTCCATGGCTTGGACTGATAGGTACTTCGAACCTCCTACCTGTGGAGAGGCAGTCAACATCAATCACTCGTCTATCAAACTACGTCTCTTCTTCTTCCCCCTCGATTTTCTTCTACGAAGTATTGATATTATCAACCCAACTCTTCAATTGGGCTGACGTTGACTTGACCTCCTCCACAGTGTCCGCACAGGGAAAAATTTAGTGCTCCTCGCCAACCTCCCTTACGGGTCTTCCCCAACGATCCAAGGCGATTCAATGGACAACTGTTCAGGTACTCCTGCTTTTTCTCAGGATACTCCTGCGTAAGTTGCTTGACTAAAGCTGCAATAGGACCACTGATGGGACGAGCCCTAAGCCAGTCGTTGGTGGTCGCGGTTCAAGCCAGTCCACTCTGGAGGCGAATAATGGCTCCTGCTATAGCCCACTCGAAATCCCCCTTATTCCCCTATCTTGGATTTGAGTTTTTACCCCTTACTTCTTACACCCCTCGTCGGAAAACTAAGATTCGTCTTTGCACGTTCTGAAGTAGCACCCCCAAGAAGTAGGAATTATAAAAGTATTTCATAAGCCCGTCCGCTCATCGGAAGCCGGTCGACGTTTATCGATACATCCATTTTTTCCCCTCTCCGAAGGATCGGAGGAGTTTCCTTGGAGCTAGTCACGAGCAGCGAGGAATGGCTTGTCTGCCGTACCCTCAGACTGCCCGTTCCATATGCGGGATGATCTGTGCAGGACAAGCCCGGCTGGACAGACGGTGGGCGCCACATGGATGCATTGGTCGGCCGTTTATGGGAACTGCCGGTGTTCTCGAAAGCTCCAACGCGAGACATCCAGCTTTGGCCCGTTGCGTTGAGTCCAGCCGGTTCATACCTCAAAAATCCTACCCTGGGCGGCGGATGAAGAATCTCTATAGTTGAGATATTATGCGACTGAACCAAGGTCCAAGATCTCAAGACATGACTGTTCGTCTGCTGACCCTTGCTTCCGACTCCGCAGACGACCGCATCGTGCTTCGTAACGTCGTTGAGTACCATTCCATATGGAGACCTGCACTCATTCAGTTACTTCGTACATTACTTCGTACGCAGTATGGACCTGTGCTCCCCCCTTGTTTCGCTGCTCCTCAGTCCTCTTTTAGATTTAATACATACATGAGACCCTTGTCTAGGAAGCGGTACTGTGTCGTACCGCTCCAGTGGCTTGGTAGACGATGGCTGCTGCAAAAGAAGAAGTTTTCAAGGTCACAGTCACCGAGAGAAAAACCCAAGCCCCACGGACGTCAGCACTCCAGCCCGACCACCGCTAAATATGTCTTAGAATAGGACGGCGATGAATGACATATAAACCCGCGATGAAAATGCCCCAAACAAAGGAAGCCGGATTCAGTCCAACAGGCAAAATACAAGGCAGACCTAGAGCCTGGCTGATCAGATTACCGTGCAGTCGGCTTGTTGCCCGGCAGCCACTGGGTTCCGGTAGTGATAGGGACTGGCGAGGAAAAAAAGAACACGCAGGTCCCCGTTTAGTTTAGGTGAACTAGATAGAGGTAACATAGTGGTGGTTCATAAAGAAAGGGTATGAATATTCTTAGTATGCTTCACTATCCGAATAACAGGTGCGCATACGCACATCCGCTGAGCTTCCCGAAAACGAAGTGAGAGTACATATTGCTCTTAGCTCCAATCTTCCCCTACTCACCGAGCCGCGTCGTTCTCGTCGGTTGACGAGAGAAGCAAAAACTGTATCATGAAATCGTCAATCCGCGCCATTCAACAACGCGGCCGGGAACATGAACGCGCTTTCTGCAGTAGCCAGCCCTTCCCGAACTCAAGATCCCAGAGTCGAGCCATCTAAGTATCATTTCTGCGGCTCGGCATACTTCTTGGTCCACTCCTTTGCCGTTTGAATAGCAGCTTGCTCGTCCTCCTTCCAACTCTTGGCTACGTCAGCGGCTAGTGGGTCGTCGGGATTTGGCGCACCGAGGAGCGCTTGGATCGAGAGAAGGATCGTGCGAATCTGGAGGGCCGGAGACCAGTTATCTGCAACAGGGACCCTTATGTTAGTGCGAGGATGATTCAAAGAAAAGGTTCCGGATCCATCAAAGGGCGCGCAGTACTTTTCAGGACATCCAAGCAGATCCTTCCCAGCTTATCAACGTTGGGGTGGAAGATTTTCGTGAGGAACCGAATCTTGGGTGGGGTCATAGGATAGTCGTCAGGAAGGAACAGTTCGAGCTTGAAAACACCTCCTGCTTGGCCGTTAGGACTTCGTTGTCAGTCACCCTAAATATTCAGCGCATCACCGACCTTCGTAGGGCGACTGTGCAGGACCGTGGATCTCGACGTCGAAATATCGAAGGTTGTCCTCATGAGGGACCGCACTGATTCCTGGAACGCTATACCGATATGACCACCAGTTAGTTCTGGGAAGGGGGCTTTAGTGGAGTTGGAAGGTCCCAAGGACGTACGGCTCCTTTTGGAGACGCTCAGTCTCCTTGATAATCCTCTTTGGCAGCGCCATATTGTTTCAGTCCTGGGATCGTAGAACTAAACTATCTGATAACTCTAAAACAGTGACAGTGCTCCTGGATTAGATTCCAGTACTTTCGACGTAGGAGTCGAACGACGCTCGGAGATTTAGGGCGAAATGAGGGTTGAGGCTGGGCCAAGACGAGGCTGAAGGATGGCGTCGCGGGGTAGCAGCGAGACACGGGGGATAAGGGAATGGCAAAGAAGAAGGCGGGGGTCTGGCTGGTGTTCGGAATCCGCCTGGAGTTTCGCAAGGGAGGGAAAGGATGCCGGCGCAAGAACCTAGGCCTAGATCAATGATGACTGATTTGATGTAAAGTATTAACTGGTCGAAGACTGGAGAGAGCTCACAAACTTCAGGGTAGGTGGGTAGAAACCAACTGAAATCAATGATGCAAGAATGGAGGGGTTAATTCACTTTGTCTGACCAGAACCTCAAACCGCTTTCACAGAAGACCAAGAAATTGACCGGGTGTTTGGTGAATTCCAAGGTCAAGACCAACCTGCTTCAGGCGGGTCAGCATCAACGGAGCTGCACTCTAGTGAGCAACTGGCCTATACACCCACTGAAGATTTGAGACTGGAGGCGAATTCAGGCTCTACAGCTGCTGCTTTGGGCTATTCAGCACTATAAGTACATCAACTTTGGTTGGCAGATTGACGAAGATGAATTAAAAGTATTAACTAACTGAACTTATATGGAAAGATACTTTTCCGCTAACATTAATCTTGGCCCTCGCCTTTCATTCAATCAAGAGACAAGCTCAGCTGTGTCGCACGATGACTTGGATGACAATGGCACACTCAACTTTTGGCTCGTCTCATCTCATCTCATCAACAGTCGCTTAACCTCATCCCCAGGCCCACTTCGGTTACACCTAATCCAAGAGTTGCGTCAAACGTCCTTGGACTGCATCGGGTCGAACCTCGCGTGACTCGACCACGGCTGAATTTGCGCCATCTCTTTCTCGAGACTACGCTAAGGAGTAAAGACTGGCTGGAGATGAGGCCGACTCATCCAAGCTTCGCGAACGATGCCGCTCCTCTCCTCGGACCTAGGCGACGTGTCGAAAAAGAGGAAACCCATCAAGTCGGCTTATGAAAGTGGCACTTTTGACCATGACATGACCATTCATGTCGATGGCAAGGTTGGTTCCGCGACGATTTCGCCTTGCGGACGGGATGTCGCTCTTGCGTCGTAAGTGGCTCTGCATCTTAACACAACCCAACTCAAAGCTAATGAGTCCGTTCATCCTTCGGCTAGCCCTGATGGCCTTGCTATCATTGACTTAGACGACCCGTATAACCCTCCCCGTCGCTTGAGAAGCCATGGCCTTCCTTGGCTCGTTGTAGATGTGCAATGGTCTCCTTTCTCTGCCCGCGACTACTGGGTCGTATCAACAGCGAATCATCGCGCCCTCGTCTGGAATCTCAATCTTAGGGATGACTCGCCCTCAGGTGCTATTGAGCACTCTCTCAGAGGACACAACCGAGCCATCACAGATGTCAACTTCTCCGCACATCATCCCGACTTCCTTGCTACTTGCTCAGTCGACGGCTACGTGCACTGCTGGGATCTACGGCGACCTAGACAACCAGTCGTTACCTTCTGTGACTGGTTTTCAGGTGCGACGCAAGTTAAGTATAATCGCCAGGACCCTCATATCCTGGCATCGTCACATGACAGATGGCTTCACATCTGGGATGAGCGGCGGCCTAGCGAGCCGCTGCGGTCTATCTACGCCCATAACTCCAAGATTTACGGCATTGATTGGAACCGAGTGCAGCGAAATGCTGTCGTTACGTGTTCGCTAGACAAGAGCATCAAGTACTGGGATTATAGTCGACACGACGACATCCCGGAGCGCGTAATCAGGACGGACTTCCCGATATGGAGAGCACGGCATACGCCATTCGGCAACGGCCTCCTTGCTATGCCGCAGTCCGAGCCCGGAGACCTATATCTCTATCACAACAAACGACCCGCGGAAGCCCCCCTCGACGGCAGAGCTGAGCCGGCCGCCGTATTCCCAGGTCATGGCAACCACAAGGTTAAGGAATTCCTATGGAGAAGCCGTGGAGGAGTCAGTGATGAAGGCCGCGATGAGCGCGAATTCCAGCTCGTGTCCTGGGGAGCTGACAACCAGCTTCGACTCCAAAGCATCGACGCTAGCACATTCAGATCTGTCGGCTACGTCAAGGGTGCCCCGGTTCAAGAAAAACTCAACATCACTCGTAAAGGCGCTGCGTACAAGACTTTCCGGTCAGTTGGGGGAGAAGGCCACCGCGACCGGAGGGACGCGACGATGAGTGACCTGAAGCCCTCTACCACGGCCAGCAAAAATTACCAGAGCGCTCTTACTATGGGTATGAGGGCGATGCCCATCAACCGACATAGGATAGGTGCGTCGTGGAGAGGAACGTCAATGACGGCCAAATCATCCAATACGAGGGACCTCAAAGGCAGCCTTGCCCAAATTGGCTGGATGAAGGGTGTCACTATGACCAAACGGAAGCCTTCCGGTGAGGATTCACAAGGGAACCAGCAGGGTGCTAAAGACGCTTCCTCCCTATTTGGCCATGGCTATCTTAATGATGAGTGGGGAGAACCTGAGACAATCCAGGAAGAGGTGCTTCGCATAAGCCAGCAATTACCGAAAGTGAAATGGGAGTCGATTAACATGGAGACTTTAACACTCGAGGCATCCTTGAACGGGCCCTGGGGCGTGGGCGGAGCGTCCATCTTTTTCAAGGTTAAAGTTGACATCCCATCCAATTACCCAAAATCCAGGGCGCCGAAGTTTACTATCGAGAAGACGTCGCTCATGCCCCCCGCAACTCACAAACGGGTCGAAAGCGATATATCGAAACTCGTGCAAAGATTTCTGGAGAAGAAGCCAAATTGTCTGGATGTGGCATTTTCTTACCTGCTTGGGGATATTGACCTCGAATCCAGCACGTCATTCTTCAAGAATGTGAAAGATCTAGAAGACGGCCTGGACGGGCTTGCCGATGAAAGTTCCAGCGAGGATGAAGACAATGACATTCCCGCAGGCGGCTCGGCTTCCATGTCCCAAGAGTTGACATCTAGCGTCGTAGCCGAGAATTCACTTGCTCCGACAACGCGAATGCCCATGCCGCCACCTCCTCGTGTGTGCGGTGCTCGCTTCTCCCACGATGGGCGTCTTGTATGTTTCTTCCCTACCAAAGAGGAGAAGATGAAACTTCTCTTCGCGCCACTGGACCCCGCCGCCGCCGTCGTCGCCAGAGATAGACCCAAGGACGAACCGGTATTTCCCGGGTTTGGCAGACTTATCCAGGAATCTCCACTCCGGCACCGCTATGCACAAGAGGATACGTCAGCCACGGAAGACCAATCCGAATCGGATGACTTGGCAAGCTCGTCGACTTCTTCAAGCGACTCTGAGTCTACCTCGATGCACAAGTCCGGTCTCTGGTATCACCCCGGCCGTTCTCTACGCAAAACCTGGAGTGAAAGCCGATCGATTCGTTCTAGCGGCGGAGGAACTGGCGTGGGGACAGGAACTGGAACCGGGGCTAGCAGAAAGCGTCTGAGCCGGCCCAAAAGTATTATTTCCATTCATGACCTCCGTGGCGACCTACCCTCCAAGAAGGAGTTTGCCCAGGAGTACCTTATTTTTGGAGACGGTGCCAAGGTGTGCAGCCATAATGCCAAGGTAGCTGAAAAGTACGGCCGCCATGACTTGGTTGATATCTGGAAATACGCAGCTCTCCTGTTGAGGAAAGGAATTCCGCTTGACCTCATACATCAGGAAACCAGTCACGAGTCTGTTCTCGTTATCGCACGCGATGTTATGAAGAGGCTTCACGAGATGGAGGATGAAGACTCGGAGTATTCAACATCGCCTGACAGCGGGAGCGGGTTGGTCGGCCGAGTGAAATGGGGCTCTCACCCTCTCGCCCTAGCTTTCGTCAAGGACTTGTTTGCCTATTTTGAGCAACAAGCCGACGTTCAGATGCTAGCTATGCTGTCGTGCATTTTCAGCGAGGCGTCCACCCAAGATTCGGTGGCCTACATTGATTCGCATATTACCCAACCCGAAACGCCGCTCCCATTAAAGGCGCCGTCATTTTCGCTAGATTATTTCCCTGCAGATGCAGGCTCCTTCCACGTTCTGCCACACGGGCCACACCACCATGGACACGGTCATGGTCGCAGCCAGACCAACTCAGCCATTCACACACCGAAGACCATACACACTCCGGTCCGCTATTCCGGCTCCCAAATATCAGACGACGGACTTTGGACCGGCGATCCCGGGTCCAACTCTTACTCATGCGGAGAGACGCCGCCAACGAAAGGGGCACGGGACTACTTGGGGGACGTAGATCAAACGCAGAGCCTCTCGTCCTCGCCCAACACTCGGCCATTCAAGAGAATGAATTCAGCCCTGGCGTCGAGCATCGCCGCCAACTTTTCTCGTCCATTTGCGAACTCGACGTCTTCGTCGCCGCCGAGTCAAGTACGGAAACGACCCAGCCCCGCGGAAGCGATCCTGGGTAACCTCGCGCCCGCCGGCATCGGAGGAATTACTTGGGGAGGCTCGGCACTCCTGGGAGATTCAGGCGGAACGGCGCGGACGTCCATGTCGGATGATGACTTTAGGGAGGAGCTGCTTCCCTTGGTCCCCATCCAAGTCGCCATAGCGGTAGAGGATCAGGCCATGTTCGACGACGACGGATGGCTCGTTGTGCCGTTGCTGGACCCCACGGAAAGTGCGATGCACGCGTGCTATCGTTATGCGTATGCCGAGATGCTCCACATGTGGGAGCTGCCGCTAGCACGGCTGGAAGTCATGAAGTTTAACTTTTTAAAGGGAGGTAATGCCGGCCTTCATAACAGCAGCAGCAGCAACCTGGATGGCGGTAGCCACGCGTCCTTTATCACAGCTGTTGAGGTTACCGCCGCATCGCCCAGTACGCACGTTCACCCGCCGTCGCCTATAATGCTAGGCAAGAAGGAGCAGCTTCACGCGCTCATAGCTTCGGGCCGCGGACTAGACGTTACCGGCGTATGCCGGATCCACGAAACTCAACTGGAGCCTCTCGAATACACGTCGTCCACGGAGCCGCACGTCGGCGGGGCTGTGGGCACGTGCGATCGATGCCGCCGCCAGCAGAAGCAGCTGCGTTGCGTCTACTGCCTCGAGCCCGTGGACGCGCTCTACCCTCCTTGCCTCTCGTGCGGGTGCGCCAGCCACGAGACGTGTCTGGCGGAGTGGCACGCCGCGGGCGAAGTTACGTGTCCAGCAGGCGACGAGTGCAACTGCGTCGAGGAGGCGTCGCATGGGCAGGTGGAAACGTGGGCGGCCATGATGGGGGCTATCGGGAGGCACAAGAAGCGGAGGAGCTCGGCGCTCACTGCGATTGGCACCATGATCCCGCCTCCCGGTGACGCCGAGCACAGCGACGGGGAGGATGGTAGACCGAGCGGTGGCGGGAGTAGCTCCGGGTGGGAGAATGTGGGTTCGGCGGCGGGGATACCGTCGCGGCCGCATGGTAGCGTGACGTCGCCAGCTAAGATTAGCTTGGGGAATAGGTTGAAGAAGTCGGCGGGCGATTGGGGCCGCGGGTCACATTTGCGGAAGAATGGAGGTGGGCAAGGCCGAGGCGGCAGTGGGGGCGGAGGGGGCGGAGGGGGCGGAAGCAATCCTAAGAGGAAAGGGGCGTGATCTTTGAGTGTGTAGGAGAGATTGGTAATATCATTGCGTATCTACGGGACATGGAACTGGGGAAAGGGGTGAATTTGGACTTTGAGGATAGATCATGACGGGGTCAAGATATTCAGTTGTAAGCTCTTGTATTAGCTGCGAAGCAGACAGACAGTGTAATCCATATTCGTGTATAAGTTCAATACTACCTTGTCCGCATATCTCCAACGAGAGAAGTCCGGCTGAGCAGAGCCTAGACGGAAGGATCAACGAATCGGGTCTCGTCCGCGGCTCAGGAAAGGAGTCATATGCTCTCTTCCCATGCTTGTTCAAGGGAGAGCGAGGGTTAGTGGCCCGAAGCCAAAGCAAGGTGAATAACAAGTGGTCGGAAGGAGAGTCCGAGCTGAGCTGCGGTTTGCGTCGCGTATCCGTTCGGAACGAATTCCCGCAAGCGTTTTTTGCTTTTCGTTTTCGTTTTCGTTTTCCTCTCTTCTCTTCTCTCCCGTCCACTCGCCGCCCCCCATTAATACTTCGTACTCTCGAAGGCGTCAAGTGTGGGGAAGCGAAGCCGCTCGTCTCATTAGAACGGGAAATAGGCTGGTTAGCTTGTATGGGGCCAACTAACGAGCCCTGCTTCCAACAGCCCACAAGAAGGGAACAAGGGCCGATGGTCTAGTGGTAGTAAGTTCTCATCCGTCTGCTTCGTCGGTTCGACGCACCGAGGAAGCGAATTTCGTTTCTAACACTCACATCAATAGTGATTCTCGCTTAGGGTAACACCCAATGCATTGGTTGCGAGAGGTCCCGGGTTCAATCCCCGGTTGGCCCCCATCTTCTTTTTTTGGAGGTTCTCTCATTTTTTTTCTCTTTTTTTGTCGCCCTATTTAAATGGGGGATCCCTTAAATTCTTTTCCTTCGTAGCAGTTTGCTTCATTTTGTGATATTGTTTTCGTGGGCTTGAGGTTGAGCGTGTTTGTAAATGCGTCTTGTATTTTCGTTTGCAAGAAAGGAAACCTCAACAATCATGGAGAGGGTTGATATTGAAAAGGTGGCGAAAAGATGAACAGCAGAAACATGAAACTGGGCTCCCCTGTTCAACACGAAAGGGGAGGCCGTTAACCGAAGAGATCGAAGAGAAGGAAGAAACCAAGAAAAATATACAAGCACGCGACAACACACTCCGCCTACCCCGACAACAGCCACTTCAGCCCATCGACCATCTCCAACTCAGCCTCCAACGCCCTCTCCAGCTCCGGCACCAGCAACCAAAACGTATGCGGCCACCCCTCGACCACCCTCACCTTGACCTTGACCCCCGCCTCCTCGAGCGCAATGGCATAGCAGACCCCGTCGGAATACAGCGTATCATTCGTGCACACCTGTATCCACGTCCTCGGCAGTCCCTGGAGCACCTCCTCGTCAGCCTCGAGCGGCATCCTCGCGAGCCCATCCCTCGGCACGGCCCTCTTCATGAAACCACCCAGCGCCGTCACGAAGGCCTGCGTGGCGCTCTTGTGGTACTGCCGCAGCCGCTTGGGGACGTACTCCACGCCGCTGAACACGTCGCTAGTGACGGGCGACCGCAGGAGCACGCCGTCGACGGAACCCCTTGGGGCCATCTGCGACACGTGGGCGGCGAGCTGGCCCCCGCTCGAGGATCCAACGACAATTAGTTTTGGTTTGTTCCCGACAAGTTGCCGGACGGTTGAGAAGCCGTCGTAGGCGTCCGAGACGCACACGCTGGCGAAGTACTCGGGCATGAGCCTGTAGCCGACGGAGTATACTGCATAGTTCTCCCCCGCGAGGGCTAGTCTTCGGCATGAGGGTTCCTCGCTGTCGGCTTCGCCTACCCATAAGCCTCCGCCGTGGAAGTACACGATGATCACGTCGGGTGAGGTCCCGCTGTCCTGCTCGCGCGTGTAAGCTAGGATGGGGATCGTGGCTCCGTCCTTGGTAGAGGTTGCTGTGAGTTGCGTCTTGACGATGCCCTTGGAGAGTCCGTGGTCGCGGGCTCCTGGTGCCATCATGCGGGCGTGTAGGTCGCGGCATTCTTGGGCGTAGGCGAGTTGTCTTTCTATTGCCGTCGGGGCCTCGTAGCTCTTCTTCTTCTTCGGGGCCGCAGGCGTGAGGTGTTCGTTCTCGTATTCTACCCAGGCTGGGTCAAGGGGCGGGGGCCCCTCGATGACGAGAGACTTTAGAGTGTCTGAAGGCATGATGTGGGCTAAGTTCTGCGGCAGGTTCAGTCGGCGATGTTGGAGGGGGCGTGAGAGGAAGAAGATGAAGAAGATGAAGAAGGCGAAGAAGAATAAGATGAAGACGAAGGTGTAGAAGATGTAAGAGAAGGAGAAAGGATGGTGGCAATGATCCCTTCTTTATACCGTCCGATGTGTTACCGAGGTCGTGTCTCGGGAAGATCAAACCAGAATCCAGAGATCTGGTCTGCGTCGATGGGAAGGGAGTCCGGGGTAGTGAGGATGTATATATAGACGCAGATGTCAGACACACCAAGTAAGGTTAGAGATACAGGATACCACTAGATTCAAAAGGACGTTCCCCAATCATCCGAACCTTGTAGATCGCCAGGATGAGTCGTTTAGGACCAATTTTTTCTCTCCTCCCTTTCTTTTATTTTCTTTCTTTTTTCTCCCCCTCTCTTCTTCCGGTGACCCTCTCTTCAGCTTGAGCGAACCACTTTCCTATCCCGCCTCCTCCGCACTCGCACTCGCACTTACACTCACACTCTCTGTCTCTCTCTTCAACTCTGTTGCCTCATTACCGCGCGTACCTGAGGAAACACAAGAGTCAGGGAGAAGGGGGCAAAAAAAGAACAAGAAACAAATAAAGTACGAAGCAAAAACCCTTTGATCGTGGTTGCGATTTGTTCACCGCCAAAACGCTAATATGGGGAACCCTGGACGGGAAAGAGTGGGTAACGATGGCAAACAGTTTTCTGTGTTTGGTGAACACTGAGCAACGCCGTACGAAGTTTGGCTCGTACAAAGGGCAGGGAAACGAAAAATAAAATAAAATAAAAAGAAGACCCCTTTGGTTCCTAAGACCTCGGTGACCCAGAGCTATCTTCCCCCACCTTGTTCCTGTTCTCCATTTATTTATTATTATTTATTTATTTATTTTTCTATTTCTTTGTCGGTCAGCTTCTTCATGCTCGTTTCGTGCTGGTTTGTTTGAGAAACGGTGAGCGGCCGGCCGAATTAGATGAGACTAAACTAGGCTGGCCTCAGCTTTGATTGACCACCATGAGCCGGACCTCAGCAGCACACGCCCCTATCGCCCCTCCGGTCCGGACCAGCCAGCAAGCCAGCAAGGGGGGGCGAAGGGTGTAAAGCGAGAGGAGCCAGGCGGGGAGGGGCGAGGGTATTAGTTCGTACAAGTGGTATGGAAGGCAAAGATCCTAATGACCAGATCGGTGCGACATGGCACCAATAGCTTGGAAAACGTGGCTGGCCAGGGGAGTATTCCTTTCCTTTTTTTTTTTTTTCTTTCTTTTCTTTTTTTCTCTTTTCCAACATTTCCTTCTTTCCCTTTGTATATGTGCTGATGCTAGGATCTTGCTAGCATACGTACGAGGATATAATAGGAAGTAGGACAAGATGAAGACGAGCAGGGGTGTGGAAAAGCCACGAGCGAAGGCCCAAGGGTAGAGGGTGGAGGGTGGAAGGAAGAAAAAGGAACGTGACTGGAAAGACGTGGGATATCGCGTCCTTCGTATAAACTACTGAGTGCATACTCCGTCCATACTGCCTGCCTACACTTACACATACACAATCATACAGACAAACTTCGTGCACACATGCCACATGCCGGCCGCATATTTTGATTGTTCTGGCAGCCCCCAGACTGTAGCAGGTGCAGCACACACTCATCCGGTTGCGCAGAGTAGATTTGAGGCGTTCGATGGTTGGTTCGATGGTTGGTTCTGGACCCTGGGCTGCGTGATGGACGTGAATGTGGATGTCAGGGTGGGCTTGGGGCTTGGGCGCAATACGCATATGCCCGGGCTGATGTGGGTGTCAAAATGTGGGTGTGGGAGTGTGGGAGTGGGTGGGGACCCGAGGACCAGGTAAACTTCAAACCGGGTCTGGTCCAGGTGCAAAAACTCCGGGTGGTGGCGTCGTCCAAGTCTCGATCGTGAGTCCATCCATTTCCTGGTTGATACGACGACATAAGTTGTAAGTGGTGTCAAAAAATGCGCAGGTCCAGGGATTCAGCCCCGACTCCGAAAAAGAAAAAGAAAAAAAAGGAAAACCAGAAGCGTCCGTCATTGATCATTGGATCTAGAGATCAATAACTCCTACGTAACATTTGGAGACGGACGGGGATCATCGCCCTAGATCCAATCCAATGATAACGTCCAAAGCCCGTGGACACCGACCAGTGACCACCCGCTCGGTGTAGCCCGCCGTATGCACCATGTACGAAGTAATATATGGAGAGGCATGATGAGGCGTGATGAGGCATGATGAGGCGCGAGGAGTATGGGGGAAGTCGCAAGTCGCAAGTGATTGATGCGTTGCGTCTCCAATGTTGGCAGTTTACGAGGTGTTGGTCGACATTGGGACCGGTTGATGCAGATCTTCAAGGGCTTTTGTGTTCCGGAAGAATTTACAAATCACCGATCCGGATCAAAGATCGACATCTGACGATAATTGACCTTTTGGTCATGGACTCGTGGTCGAGGTCAGCTTGGAAAGAAAACCCCGAACCGCCGATGATGCTCGTATACACTTCCCCTTTCTCTCTCCTTTCTTCTCTTTTTTTCCACTTCTTATTTGTTATTTGTTTCTTCTTTTGATAATCCTACGAAAACAGAGTACATAGTGCTTACGGATAGGGCAAGAGAGAAAGAACAAAGAAAAGGAACCAAGTTTGAGCTGACCCCGAGAGGGGCTTGGACGGTGGTGCGGTGTGAGCTTAGGCTGAGCACCATCCAAGGCAACCCTCGCTCCCTAAACTCGAATGGGATGGTCAGGATAAGCTCTTCGGCCTCGTCTTCCAAACCCCTCTCTCGATCTCGAAGATAATAGAATCAGCTCGCCCCTAACACCGGGCTATGCGGTTCCGCCACCAACTTCCCATCACTCGTCGCCTAACCTGACGTAGTGAACCTACGTGACAAGCCGCTGTGATGTGATAGGGTCGTCTCTCGAACTATCCAGCTTGACTAGCCCTGAAGTTGGAGGTAGTTAGAAGCTGCAATACTGCAGCCAGCCAAGATGAGAAGAGAAAAGGACGGGAGGGAGGCCAGGATTGAGATCTGAATCACTGCCCCCGGCACACCGAGTCAGATCGTTAGGTCGTCACCTCATCGACGCGATCCTGGGGTTTATTGGGCATGAACCCCTGAAGACAAGAACCGCCTTAATCTCCCCAAAAGGACCAACCCCGGTTGTTCGAACAATCTCTCCCCTCCCGTTTCGCAGCCTTAGATCCGGATTTAATCTACCACAATGCCGGTTTCGATCTATGCGGTTGGAGAATAAAGGGAAAGAAAAAGTAAGTGCAAATCACGAACCCTCCGCATTTTCTTCTTGCCTTTTTACACCAGCTACGAAGTACGAAGTGCAGAAAACTGATAATACGGAGCATTTCACGCGAAAAGTTCGGGGAGAGAACCGAGAAAAAGCAACTAGGAACCAAGAAAAAGGGACTTCAGTGGTGTTCAACAAATACATTGATATTTCGTCGCTCCGCCTCCACGTCTAATCTCCTTTATCTACAATGCCAAAGTACTAGCAACACATATGGGAAACAGAGGGGTTATCCATTTAGAGAACCGAGAGGTCACCGAATCTCTCCTGTAGAATGTATTAGATACCGCAAAAGAAAAGGACGAATATGATGACATACCTTGTATCCGGGAACGACCCAGCGACCCTTGGAGACGAGCTGAGCAGTCTTCTGGTCAATGGAAGGCTCGGCAGCCGCAACCTCATCCTGTAATGACCAACAGTTAGCATCCATAAAATCTCCAGCCCATCCGAATGAGAGAAAGGGAGGGAAAGAAGTGATAGCCCTTTCATCCGAATAAGAACCATGGTGTTACGTACGACAGTGAGGTCCTCGAATGGCCTGGCGGTCTCAATGTTCTTGAGCGTCTTCTCGAGATCCTGGAGCTCCATGGTAACCTTGTCCTTAGTAGCCTCGGCATTCTTCACAGCCTCGACCTCAAAGGCCTCAATGGCCTTGATCTGCCTAGTGACATCGTAGGTGGCGGGCCTGAAAGCCTTGAATCGCTTCTCGATCTCGTCGACGACGGCCTGGTTCTTGAGGACGGCGCGGTACTGGGCGAAGTCGACCTCGGTGGCCTGCTCCTGGAGGGCCTGGAGCTTGCGGCGGGCGTCTTCGTTTCGCTTCTTGAACGCGTGGAGGGAGGTCACCGTCTGGCCGCGGAGGCCGAGGGAGGTCGTAACCTTGGCCCAGTCGAGCTTGAGCGCTGCGCTTCGCTGTTGCGGAGGGTCAGAAAAAAATTAGCTCGTTTTTTTGTTCCCGAAGCTCCGCAGAGTTTTGAGAGATGAGCCGCCGACACGCCAATTGATCGCCTATCATCGCGGGGAAAAATTTGCGCGCCGGTGCAAGATCTCGTAGGATTCGAATTGAATGGATGGAGCTACTTACTGCGGCCATTGTGAATGATGCTGTCGGAGGTTAAATGAGTGGAGGTGGTTTTCTCGTCTTCAATCAAGATGATGTTGGTTTGAACCTCCGGCTCGGCTATGTTGGCATGGAACCGAGTGACTAATCAAATCACGTGGGATTAGGAACTCGACGCGATTGATCGGCATCAGCCGAGAAAGCCATGGCACGTGACATTTAGAGATATCTCCAGCATTATTAGTCATCATGAGTTCTGTCGGGAAAATAGATGTTCCAGCTCATCGACCTCGCAGTTATCGACACCCGTTGACAGCCGCCTTACCCGGGCATGGATCCAGTCGGTAGTCCTGCAGATCAGCCTCATTCCCCCCCTCCAAGACGTCGGGCGTCCCTTTCATTTCGCGATGGACAGCCCTATTGGGTACCCCTCCACTACTAACTCCATTGTCTGCGAGGATTCAGATCCTCGAGTTTGGATGTCTGTCGAGATTGTCCCTCTTTATTTTATGCGGTCTCGCGAATCGCAAAGTACAAATCTCTTTGTCCTTCTCTCGGTCTGACCGGAAAGGGGTTCTTCCAGATCAAGTTGCATACATTCAATTGGTCCTGCATTCTAACTTGCATATTGAATAAAGGGTTGAAAAAAAAGACTCACTCGCCGCAAGTGTGAGGTAGATTGCCGGAGCTTGCTGGTTGCGGGTTCGTAAGTGTCTTTCCAAGTTTGGTTAGTCCGCCAAGCTATCGATCGGGGGCTAACGCAACACCGGGCTTACTGGGTTCAACTGGGTCCATTCAGCGGCTCTGGTATGGCCTGCATGGAACCCTCACAACCTGATACTGTTTCTGGGACACGCGTCATTCCTACTTCGGTGTTGATCTGAAAGACATACGTGTGCCCAGTCTACGAAGTCGTCGGTAGCGCCAATCGAACAAGCATTTCTGCAAACACACAAAGGCAGCCAGGATGACAGACAACTGAAATAACTGAGAAAACTGAAATATCAGACAATTGAAGCGTTATGACCAAACTTAATATGGCTTCCCGCTTAAGGGGGGCAGGGGTCACTCTGATATTACATCTTGATGGACGAAGTATTGATATTAAAGGCACTGAATTCTTGACCCAAGTCATCGCACTCGAAACACAGCGTACGCCGCTAGCAGACTTCTATTCTCAGCTTTCCCCTCGTACCGGCCGATGTTACGCTGGAAGAGGAATGCTGTTCTCATGGTCTCAGTAACGCTCAACGGCATTTCGAACTATTACCATGTACGAAGCCTGAGCTGACAATGGATTACGCACGACGGAATAACGGTGCCGGTCCCCGCCCATTTTCTAGCTCCCAGCCAAAGAGAACCCAGGCCGGACCAGTGGGCTGGATCGAGGAATACGTAAGAATGAACACTGTTTGTGGCGCCTCTTCTGGCTCGGAGGGCTAAAGGTGGACCCAGCCTACTTCGTACGAAGTAGTTCGACCGAGGGTGATGCATTCAGTAACCCATCTGCGCCTCCTTCTCCCCTTTAATTCGGGACCAGTTACATCATGGTATTTGTCCTAGAAAGGGTAGCTTCCCTTTACTTTGTACTAGACAAAAGGTTGAGGCAATGATCTTGACGTTTACACGTACTCCCGGCTCGGCTCTTTATTCTCTATTTTTCCTTCCATTCTTCATGTATAATATCGAGATATATCCTTCGGGAAGAGACCCCAGATTTTAAAAATATATTACCTCTTAATGACGTCCCCCTTCTAGCCTTTGCCTCCGCAGCGTCGCTCAAAAAATCTTCAAGACATAAAATTAAACCTGGTTGGAAGCCGGCCCCCATTTTAAGCAGTCCTCGGCTTCCCTGTGGATCATCCAAGGACCAAGGAGACCTGCCCGAGTAAAACAACAAGGCCATTGAGCGTACTCTTGGCGCGAGACGTCTCTGTATTAGATCTCTCTCTTCTCTTCCTCCCTTCTTTTCGTCTTTTTAATATTTACATTTACATCTTTCCCTTCTTTTGTTTTTCTTATATATACTTTCATATTTTCTTTTTCTTCTGTTCGTCTTTTTTTTCTTCTTTTTTTTTTTCCCTCCTCCCCCCTTCTTGTCCTTTCGCCCTTGAATCCGACCATTTCACAGCGACAATGGCCCGGTTAAAGCTCTCCAACTTGCTCCTTGGACTCTACGGAGCTCTGGCTCTGGGAGCTTCACTGCCGAGAACGGAAACTTCCTCAGACGAAACTGCCCTTACCCCAAGAGGCATGCTTGCTTTTCCGGTCTCGCATGAGGAGCAGGAACATCCGATCGAGAGGCGGCGAGTACGACGACAAACCGATACCGATACGCCAGTGTTCAACTATTCTTCCGTTGCGTACATGATTGAGCTCAGTATCGGTACCCCCGGCCAGACTGTCAAGGTGATTATGGATACGGGCTCGTCGGAGCTCTGGGTAGACCCGGACTGCAACACGGCCTCGTCCCAACCGCAGCAGAGTGAGTGCTTGCGTAACGACTACTACGACCCTTCGAAGTCCTCATCCGTCGTAATCAGCAACCGCCAAAAGACCCTCAGGTACGGTCTTGGCAACGCTACCATTCGTTACGTCACGGACAACATCGCCCTTCCGCAATCAGACGTCTCTCTCAAGGACGTCCGGTTCGGTGTTGCGACTGAGACGTTCCAGATGAGCCATGGTATTCTCGGATTGAGCTTCGGAAAGGACTTGAACCTCCAGTATAACAACTTTCTCGACGACCTTGTTGATCAAGGTGTCATAGCCACCCGCGTCTTTGGGGTTGCGCTCGGTGCGAAGGAAGAGAAGGCGAATAGCGGTTTGCTTACCTTTGGCGGTCTTGATACGAAGAAGTATTCGGGCAAGCTTCACACTTCGCCGGTTCTCGGGCCCCAGAATGGGGAGAAGCTTTACCGGTATGGCTCAATATTGGCTCTCGTTTATAACGGAAAGACCCTGTTGTTACTAACACGCGAGAAAACAAGATACTGGGTGACGCTCAACCAGATCGGCGTCACAGACAGAAAGGGAAATTCGAAAGTATACATGAACAGCGAACTGCCCGTCTTCTTCGACACCGGCGCGACTCTCAGTTATCTTCCGGAACAGGTCGTCACAGCTTTGGCAGATGACCTTGGCGCCCAGTATAATCCCAATTACGACCTTTTCCTTGTTCCCTGCGGTCAGCAGGGCTCCATCAACTTCACCTTCGGGAATTTCACCATCAATGTGGGCTTGGAAGAGTTCGTCTGGCAGTTGTCGGGCAGCTCGACCTGCGCCTTGGGTGCCATGGTTGAGACGGACAATTCGTACATTCTCGGAGCTTCCTTCCTCCGATCCGTCTACGGTACGATTCTTGACTGCTTGAACCGTGTGTGGAACAACCATTCGCTAACGCATATTCGATTTTATAGCCGTCTTTGATCAAGCAACTCCAGCTATTCACTTTGCGCAGTACGCTAACTGCGGCACGAAACTCCAGGAGATCCCCGCAGGTCAAAACGCGGCGGCACAATTCGAGGGCGAATGCTCAACAAACGACATTGTCGGCTCCGGCACCAACTCCGGCTCTGGCAGCAGCGGCGACGACAACGCGGCGAACATGATCCGTCGCAACGGCATGTGGCTCTCGGTCGGTGTTGTTGCTGCCGAGCAGGCGCTGGCCTGGCTCGTGTAACACACGACTTGGTTTTATATTGATGGGATTACCCTCGTTTCCCACATTCCTTGGCATTGTTTCTTTGTTTTCTTCCCTTTCGGCCCCCACTTCCTATTTTCCCCCATGCTACATAACAGCTAGGAAGAACCGGGGTAGTACATATTGACGATTTTAAAAAGCATTCTGCATACTCCTCATCGAGGATATTGGAAGGATAACTACGGCGTTAAACGGTCAAGGACCGGGTGGGTTTAGACAGCACCCACACCTTTTTTTGGCAGATATGTTGGGTCCTCGGGGACCACAGTCGGAGCCTGGTTCATGAATGCTAGGCCTGCTAAACGGGGAATACTCGGAGAAGATTTGGGTTTGTATTTTTTCTTTTCGGGGGCATATTAGGAGTTACGGGGAGTACATATCATGGCCACAAGTTGCCACATTCATTCGCTATACCCCCTAGATTTAGACGGCACAATATGAAATCTGCTGCTTACGACGACCAGTCGACTAAGGAAAAAAGACTCGAGAAAGAAGTGTGGCGTTTGGATTCTGGTGGACCCCTAGGATAGGGGAATAGGGGTCCTCGACTCGACTTTTTTTCGTGAAAAGAGAGACTCGCCTCCGTGGCTAAAGAGACGAGCACTGAGTTTGCGATCTATTCCTGGTACACAGACCGAGAATCTGGCGGTTACAGTCGCACTGGCCGAGAGAAGTACGTTCCGTTGCTGGTTTCTGGATCCCCAACTCCTCCTCGACCTCTTGGGAGGGCTAGACTTTCTTCCAATGCCCAGCCAGGTAACTTGTGATCATGCTCGCAGTATGCTGGGCCCCTCCATAAAAGGTATGTGGAGCGATGGGACTCGGCGATAGTCCTAAGAGCCCATCTCCTACCTCCTGCAGTAGTAGCGTAGAGTCTATTTACTTAGCAGCTCTACCGAGGTACATGTCGATCGGTGAATGATCCGGTTGTTTGTATGTTTCTTGCATTCTTTGATGCTGTGAACTAGGGGACCTTGAATAGAATCGAGTTTTGGTCCATTGCCACAATGGTCCACTTCAGCGGCAAGTTCCAGGCAAGATGAGCAGGAAAAGAGGTCATATAAGTGATGTAGCAAGTCGTTTTCGACTGAGAAGCACATGCAAAAATGGATAGAGCTGATCATTGATGGGCGAGGAAAGGCGATTTGGTGGTTCAATAGATGTGGACACACAAGGAGATGGTATTGGACTGTAGGTTTCTACATTCTAGGTAGTGTTTAACTACCACGGTTGCCTCCGACATCTTATAATTATAATCTTGACTAAGTTTGGGGATGCCACGGCTCAGTCCTGATTGAATGAGGCAGAAATGCGTACCAAACGCCGTTCACAAACGCTATATTCAAAATGTAAAAAAGTATGTATAAGGTATCAAGAATCGAACCGCTCATCCCGTGTGCCAGCACAAAGCTCGCTCCCCGGCTTGACTCTAAGTCGAGCCGAGAAGTCTCTACACACTTCCGCTTCCCCGTGTAAACTGCGAGGATTGAAATTCCCATGCTATACAGACGCCGGTTGTCTATTCAAATCAAATCAAACCAAATAACATGGAATCAGCGTCCCTCGGGGACGAACCCTTTAGATTTCAGCCTCGAGACTCTGGGGATTCGAGTCCCAGCCCAGATTAATTGTCGTTTTTCGTTTCCTTCCGTCTCGCTCATGCGGAATTTTCTAAGATGGCGGAGGACCAGACCTGCCGGGACTATGAATCGGGACGTTAGTACCAAGGAATGCTCCCTAAATATCGCTTCCACGCTACTGTCTCGCATCCGAGCTAGCACGGGCGGACGATCCAGTCTCTTCTCCCTCCCTCAACCCGACTGGATTTGACATTGAAACAGCAGGAGGGCAAACTCACGCGCAACCGATTGGTGTCACGACACCGAAGGGGCAGTCTCCAGCTTGCTTCTGCACCACCTGGTCGGAAAAGACGGGAATGAGAACCATGCCCGCGCTGACGAGCGAGGTGCAGAGGGTGACGGCAACGGCGGCGAGTGTAGTGATCTTCATGGTGTCGGTTTGTGAGGTATTGATGGATGAGAATTGATGGACTTGGGTGTCTCGTTATTTGCCTCCGTCGTTCTCGTGGGATTGATTTGAGGAATCGAAAGGATCCAAGTTCTCGACCAGCGTACACAGGTAAATTGAAAGGGAAATCGGGGGAGCGAAGCGGCAAACTCGGTTTGGAACGAACGTGCAAGTCAGACCAGCTGGGCGAAAGTGAACGGCAAAAGGAGATCTAAATAACAATTATTTGGTGCTGAATGAAGGGAGAGGAGGCATTAAAAATTCAAAGGGGAGGAGAAGAGGAAGTAAAAGAGGGAGGAGAGAAGCAAGGGGTGAGGTCCAGAACGGATCTTCTGTTACAGTATAATGTCACACAGCGTTGGATGCGTTTCAGGATTGAAACGAAACATCACTACGAGTGGCTGGCACCGCAGCGAATGGCCTTACATGTCGATCCAGCCCAGCGCCTACACTACAGAAGAGTCGCCCATGAATGACTGGAGAAATATTATCAAAATTATATTTATATCTTTCGTAGATGACTAGACTGTGTTCATTTGAATTAAGCGCCGTGTTATTCGGATTGTGGTAGCTTTCGGAGGGAATGTTTTGACGAGAGCTCTTCTCCATCCCATCCAGGCTCATTGACCACTTGTCTGGGCGTCGTCGCATTGTGAATGGGGGCAAACTGTCTGAGGGCGGTTTCTGCATCGGAAGTGGTTTGAAAAGGGGTTCAGCTGGGCACACTTGGAGACGGCCGACGGCCCTCGGCAGCTCAATATCTCGAGGATTTGTACGTTTGTATGACGACGGGCTTCATAGAGCTGGCCACATGTTGTCCTTTTCTTCTTTGTGTTCAAATGCGATGCCACAGACATCTCGCTATGCCGACACTCTAGGCCTCGATCCAGGGCGGCTTCTCTGGGCTCCGATCGAGGACGTCAATTGCAACTATTCCCAACCTCCGACAGGTGCAGTTTCGTTCACCTCGTGACATCATCTTCTTGCTGCTCGAGGTCCTCTGTAACCTTGGAATATTTTCTGTCGAACTAATGAATTGCCCTGTAGAGCCGGCATTTGAATGCCAGTGGTGGACGAAACGGTTGAAGGCTCCCTTGGATTTCTCTCAGCTTTCAAACATCTCATATCACTCTCGAGGACACGGCTGACCCATAAGGGTGTGGAATACTGTCCCTATTTGCAAGCTCCAGGAATTACCTGCGTCTTTTAATTGTCATGTTATTTTGGATAAACCTGCTTCTGGAAACTCGAGGAATCCCCTCGTCCTCTGATCTGGAGTCTACCATCGCTCCCATCTCTTAAGGCGTGTCGATTGCCTTTCCAATGGTCTGGGTAGGTTGCCATTCAGACGGACCAACTCTCCAAATTAGATCGCCGACTGAAGGACAATCCTTTCCGCGCGTTTGCTGTACCGTAGGACTCATTCAGACAACGAATCGAGTCTCGAGTAATACTACTTTGTGAGCACTGTATCAAGATGAATTTCTTTTTGTTGGACCGCTCGTTCTCGCCGTGAGGTGGGCATTTCCAAAAAATTTGCCATGGCTTGACGGGACCCGGGTTGAAACTGATTTGGAAAAAGTCTCCGCATTGAGTGATAGTATCGGACCGAATGCTTGCGATTGAGGGATTTCATATTGGACTCTCCTCTGTCCGCTTCTTGAGGAAAGCCTGTTTGCTGTTGCCGGAAGCAGTCTGTTCTAGAGAAGGGCCACATCAGTGACACGCGCGTTCAGCTCAAGAATCTATCAACCGTTTAATATTTAATGGAAATGCGTTGCTAGCACTAACTTATACGGATAATTAAAGGAAAATCCTTGAAATACAGAGCTCAAGCCGTTCATCTCGCCAGTCGTCAGTAACTATGGGAGGATCATTTCGACAAAATGGAATATTTAACTGGCGTGCCAGCAAGTTTGAACTTGTGATGACGAGCTTAGCTCACAGTTCGCTTGGACGATGAATCGACGTCTGAGAAGGTCATTCTGGAGGATGTCAGAAGGGGGATGAGGCCCGGCTGGGACGGGACATTCGTGGTTATTTCCCAGCCGTCGAAATCGCCAGCACCTCATCCTATTGTAGGGACCTCGTTTGATATCGGCAAGCGGGGTCGCACCGGAATGGAGTAAAACGTTGTTCTTATTTTCATTTCGAGGATATCTTACACCTCATCCAAAGCATAACGTGTGCAGCCAGCCTCCCAGCACCCCGCACCTTTCATTTCAACCGAAACTGCCTTCCCAAGAGTAATCAAGACACTGGGAATCCCGGGTGTTATTATCATTATTCCAACGCTAAGAGAGACGCTTGTCCGACTTTAAAAATCTTTCAATAGTACAGAAATCCGTTGAATGTTTTACCGATGGCGGAAATCATGGAGTAAGCGGCATATGCTGCTTAATGTTCGGAGGCAGGAAGATGGGTAGGTACACAATAACGAGAGCAAGGACTACGCAAGACGGACAAGAATTAGCCGCAATCACACTTCAAGAAATTGTATAGTATGTAAATTGGGGAATGGAAATCGAGACACAGGGAGACTTACAGGCCATGACGGCTGAGAAGTAGCCTGGCATACTGGCGTTCCTCCTTGTCTGCTCGCTCTGGCCAAGCCAGGACTGGAGGCTGAAGACAAAAGAAGCCCACCCGATGAATCGGTTTCGTGTCATCATCGCCGCCATGGGGAGAGTGGAGGAGAGGGTTGAGGAGAACTCGACCTCGTCGGGTCGGGGTTGAGGTTCCTGATAGGGGACAACTGTGCCGGGGGACGGACGGATGGTTAGCTCCTGAGTGCTAAGAGGCTTCTGGTGATACGGCGCCTGGAGCTTTGAGGACCAGGCGAGTGAGAAAATAAATAAGCCTTACCTAGGTCTACCCTTCGCATATCCTTTAGGCTCGTCATTGTGTCTATCTGATGATGTTGATTCCGCGATGGTTGAAATTGCTGGACAAAGCTCGTCCCGTCGCATTTCGCGAGAATGCGTTGTCGTCTGCGCGGTCTGATACCTGGTGTATTACGTAAACATATCTTGAGCAAGACAATAAGATACTTTGAAGTGAATTGCTGTAACCGTATGAGGCAGGCTCTTACAGACTCCTAATTTTAGGGACACTAATTACTTGTATAAGCATTTCCTCATACTGCTGGTCCTTGAGTTTTGATGATCCTAGATCGCGATGCCTTCGCCCGATGTCCTCTCCGGAAGTGACAGGGTCGACGGTCGACGGTCGAGTGAGCGGCCACAAACAGCACGCCTTCTCTCCCCAAGCTAGACAGTTTCACATGGTGAAATGGGGGACCAATAATCATCTAGACGTCACTAACGAGGGTTTATTCGAAACTTTTTATCTGCGATGGAAGTGGCCACGTCTTTACTAATATCAAACTTGTACGGAGTAGTGCTTGTCAGAATGCCATTACCGACATTCAAGAGATTATCATGTGAGCGGTGAGTGGCCTATGGAGGCAGAGAGAGGAGTTGAGTCAAAAGAAACATCACTGGCAGGTAATATCGATGAGCGTTTGAAATCAAATGCCACCAGTCGGTTGCTCTACTCCCCAGAGTAGGCTAGAGAACGACACTGACACTACGCTACACCACTTGGGGTAGTCAACTCGTTTAGTGTAGCTCGAAGTCGGCGATAGAACCGGGGTAAATGCACCCATGGAGAGATGAATGTGGGTGGTCGCGTGTCGTCATTTCATCTAGTCCATACTCCGCTCTCTCACCGCTAGGCCAGAAAAACCCGCGGGCAGCACTGCTTTCAGCCGAAAATGGTTCGAGTCCGGGAATACTCTCGGAAAGTCCCCTGAGCCGGACAATCGACATTACATCAAATGTACGAAGATGGGAATAATTGAGTTTGAGAGAAGAACAAACGAGTAAAAATAAGATGGAGAGAAAGTCGCTACAATAGGCAACACTCAAACCGTATAGTAAACTTCGTAGATTATGCGTACTTCATGAAACAGAAAACCAGATCTCGGAAGTAATGTTCCTATTGTCAGGCACAGTCTCCTGACAGACCCGATCGTCCAAAGTATCCCAAGTTTACTGTACGACGACGGCGATGGTTGAGGATGAGGATATGCGTCCAAGGCAAATGGAAACTTTAGTGACCGGGAATGTTCACGCGCCGCTGCCCTTTTTTTTCCCCTCTCATCCCGAGAGGTCAGACGATCACCGTCGACCTTTTACGAGTTCGGTGGCAATGATGGCCGAGGGATGCTTTTGGGGGGAGTGTTTGCGGCGATCTGTGACACCCTCGATTCTCTGACAAACTAGTTTGGGGGTTGGTGCTACGATTACGAAAAGCTTAACGTAGACTGGGTGTTGTGCTTGGAACGCGAGCAACCGCCATCGTCAACTCAACTCATGTTGGCCGAGACACACACCATCTGACCGCAATCCGACCACCGTCCAACAATGTGAGGTGGAGGTAGTCTTCCACCCGGAAAACAAGCGAACAGGGTGCGGCTTTTCGGGACGGGGGACCCTGATAAAAGCGGAAGGAGGATGGAATGCTGCAGAGAGAGTGCATCCAATGCGAAGCGATCGTAACCTGATATCGGCAGCCCAGCCGGGGGGCGTGCGGGGCAGAACATCAATATTACTTCGCGGTATAAACTAGACTGCAAGGTGGGTGTGGTTTACAGGAGTGATGGGTGGGATATGCGGGGGTGTCGAGAAGATTGATGGAAACCCAACATCGATTGAGGGTCGCCCTGGCTCGAGGGCGAGAGGAACTCGGAAGGTATCGCAGGGCTGACCTCTTTCACATCAACTTTGACTCGGGACAGATTGGAGGTGCTTTCCGCCGTTTTTGTTCGCTTAAGTTTACTATTGCTTCTGTACCTACGAGAACTAGATGATAGATCAGATCAATACACAGAAGGAGCACGGTGGTTCGGGGAAGTATTTGAGGTGGTCCTCCTGTCCTTCAATTCTGCTTAGTTGCAGGTGCTTGTCAGCATTACGCAGCAGAACTTGGAGTGGAATTGATCATTGATGTGTACCCATGAACTGTATATCCCCGTCCTTTACCTGTGTAGCAATACTCAGTACAATCAATGTTCAACATACTTCGTATCAATGGACTCGGGGAGTTTAGTTGAGCTCAACTCCCATAGACATCATGAGTATTTCATTAGTTTTATTATTGATCAGTCGTGATGGTTGGTCCTTGTTGCCTCGGCTGGTCAGGCGGCGAGGTCTTCTTCCGCTCAACAAGGCTTGATGTACGAAGTGCAGTAAACTAGGAAGTTTGGTCCGCCGCCCGTGCCGCCCACGCCGTCAGGGCACACCCCTCCCGAGCCAAGACAGATCCCACACCAGGTCCCCCCAAAAAGTTGCCGGCTGCAATCAATATAGATCAAATGTCAGTGCTTCGTCCTTGTCAGCACTGTGCTCTGGGGCCGCCTCCCCAACTCAACCTCAACTTCCGTTTTCCACTCCGTTACAGCGATACTGAAGTACTAAGGTACATATCCCTTCCATCCTCCACTAAATTGACTCGGGGGACGAAGTGAAGTACTACCTGAACTGTGGGAGGACCCAACGCCCAATCCTAGAAGGACCCACCGCGCTGCCGCTGAGAAGTGAGATGGTCCTTGACATCAAATGCTGCGCCTGCGCTACTCCGTCGTCCATCCGGCACAGCACAACGAAACTAAACTCGCAGATCTTGACGACTTCCCTTCACCCCGACCCAATAAACCAAGACGCCTTCTCCGACAAACGCCTTGGCTTACCACCACCCGCCATCACGATAGTCTATCTCGCCCCAATTTTGCTTGTCGATAGTTTCCTCGTTTTCTGCTTCGCATCCACATAGAGATCCTTTGCCCATCAGCTCCTCGAGCGATACATACTTTCTTATTGTCATCCTTGTATTTGCTCCTACTTCTTGTGCTCCCTCCAGATATCGACATATTCCCTCTCCTGCCGACTTCCATCGCCGTTGCCAGCTTCGTGCTTCTGTGCAACCTCGCTTCTTCGGTCTATCCTCGCGTCCTCCTCATCGCCAGCTCTTTAATTGCCATACCTTTCCGCCAAGACCCTTCACTGGAAGTTATTGCTCATCTCTCTCCCGACAGCGAGCCTTTCCGAACCGTAATTGCTCGATAGACCTTGTGGATGCGAGAAAATCCCATTCGACTCTTGCTCCCTACCGATGTCAGGTATGAGCTAGATAGTACTCATTCGCACATAGTCTACCCATCGTGCCCGGTTGGCGACGACACTGAGCACATCCGTCCCGACTCGTCTCTGCGGCTACCTCCTTAGCATCGCGAAGCCGACTTATCGCCGGCACCGCTTGGCTCGACTGAATAATTTTATACACCACCCCTTGTCGCCATATAATCATCTCTTTCTTCATTTTCGCGTGATGGCGACACCGACTTCACGCCGACCATGACGTCTCGCACATCCATGGGCGCCCAGCCGCCCCGGCCGCCTCAGCGCACGCTGAGCAGCCCGGGGTTGCCAGGCCAGCGCTCTTCTCATCAACGCAGCCTGTCGCAGCAGTATCTGCCTCCATCTCCTATCCGAAAAGACTCGATGATGGACTCGTCATTCGATCCAAGCGATGTTTCGCAGTCCCGATTTAATACTGCCCCTCGCAGAGGTGGCTCCCGTTTAAAATTAGAATTGTCGACGGATTCCATCATGGCGGAACCGACCACAGACGAGTCTCCGCAACCCTTACAATCACGAATAACCCCCATGAACGAATCCTCCGAACTTGTTGTTCCGAGCCCGGGTGGTTCTATAAGACCCAATTACTTGGAAAATGATAATATACCCTTACCAATGCCTAAGCGGCGAGCGAGATTCTCCCGTGAGGTGCCTAGGTCGCGCCCCACGCCCGCCGCGGTGCCTAGCGCTGCGAGTAGAGACAATCGCCCGAAGCCGTACACGATCGAGTACCCCCAAGATGCACCTCGCTATAAGCAAGCGAAGTCCGACGGCTCTCGAACCTCTTCCGAGCTTCCACGCGTGTCCAACTCGGGCTACGCCGATTTCTTCCCCTGGAGTGGCGATCATCCCGAAGACCAGTTTTCCGAGACGGTTATTCGTACCGGATACTTTCATAAGGCGCCCCCGAACCAAGCTGAGGCGGCGACGGCGAAGCCCTCCCTCTTCCCCCTGCTGAAGCAGAAGAACTGCCTCAACGCCCTATCTAGCGTATTCCTCGGTGTTCTTGCTCAAAGGCGACTTAGCGGCCAGATAACAGCTCCGTCCACATTCAAGCCACCTCCTCGAGTGACGCTTACCGACACGAAGAGGGAGATGTGGCTTAAAGACTTGGCGAACCCTGCCACCTCCCTCAGGCGCCTTAGCCGGACCATCCCGCATGGTATTCGAGGTAAAGTGCTTCTCGACCATTGCCTGAACAAGAACGTTCCAACCGATCGCGCCGTCTGGCTGGCGAAATGCGTCGGCGCCAACGACCTCAGAGCATTCAGGAGGAAAGGCGTCAACCAGACATTCATGGGTGGGGAGACCAAGTGGATAAGGGACTGGACCGTCTTTGTTGAACAGTTCGTGGAGAATGTGTTTTCGTCTTTTGAAATGCCTGACTGGAAGTCAAAGGTGACATATGCGTAAGCTGGCTTCCCATCTTATCTGCTATCTGCGTTGAGCCAGTTTATTTTATTTTTTAACTGTGTTTTTTTTTTTTTTTCAATTTCTTTCCTCTCTGACGGCCACACTAACATTTCTTTCTATAGTCTTCGACTAGCGACTATCCTATACACCGAGCAACTGTTGGATCGAGATCACTACATGGAATGGATCCTCTCTGGACTCGAGAGTACCCCACAGTCCAAGCTGCCTATGTGGATTCTGATTTTGCAGCTCTATTGGAAAGATCTGCTTCGGTTGAGAAAGACAGGCCGCCGTCTGGTGACCTCATTACTCAACCACCTCTTGACGGTAGGGCTTACTCCTTGACCCTTGCTAGATACCTGCACCTCTGTACTGACAATTGATTAGATCCAAAGCGATCCCGATCGCGATCTTCTCGTCCAGCTATCCTCACGTATAACGCCTCTCCTCTCTTCACTAATGGTCACGAATGCCGAGAGTTTTATCTCTCCCGCCACATGGCCTAAACATCGAGATGCGCTGGTCGAGCTAATCCAGCATACCGACGGCGCTACCCGATCAGCGTACCAGCTCATTGATGACCGAAACAATCGCCTTGTGTCTGGAAACGATTCGACCTCTACACAGAGCATGCAACAACGGCTAGTAAAGCTCCTCGATTCCACCCTTTATCAACCCTTCAGCGATGCGCTAGTCTCGCAGTGTTGGGCCCTAGGATCAGACAAGAGCGCAGTTGTACGCACGATTCTTGATTGGGGCACCTCGTCTCTCCGACCGGGCCCAACTAAGGTCTACGTTACCGTCCGATTATTACGATCATGGGGAAAGCAGGGCCTCGACGTTACCGCTGCGGTTCTTGAGCATTTGGACTTCATTCCTACCAACGATCACGAACGCAAGCAGTCCATCTACTCAATCGTGTCCGACCTGGCCCGATCCAATGACTTTTCGGTCGCTAGGTATATTCAGTGGCTCATATCACGCGGTGGTCTTTCTGAACCCTCGGAGATTAACCAGATGGGTCCCTGTGCCACGCGTTTACTGGTGGAGCTCCCGTCGCATGCGTTGAGTTCGTCGCTAAAGTGCATGCGTGGAAATTTACTCCGGCGGGCATCCTTCGATGTCGACGCTGAAAGGCTAGATCTCGAAAATGCTGTCAAGTTCGTGAGGCATGGGCTAGGTTTGCCGTTGAACCCCGATGACCCTATTTCGCTGAAGAAGCCCATGCCTGCCGCTAGGCTCGCTAAACCCGTTAGCAGGAGTAGCCGCAGCTTACAGGTTAGCCTAGGCGCATTTCTCAGAGATGAGGTTTTTGCTCCCGCCGCTCTCACTACAGAAGGACCAGGGATATCCTCTTCCATGTTCAACTATGCGCGGACCGTCCTCGAGGCCGCCAACGATTATGAGACGCTCCTGGGCATAGTTGAGCTTGCGTCTAAGATATCGAACGTGGAACTCTTAGCATCTTGCGCCGATACGATCAACGTCCATCTCACAATATTTGCGCCCATGGAGGATGTAAAGAAGCTCTTTGATGGCCTCATGGCTTCGCTTAAGACAATTAGTGATGGGCAGGGTGTCGCATCTGCGCGTGCACTTCTTGCGTCACTTGCTAGTCTTGCTGATCGAATTCCGGGTTTGGAGGATCAGGCTCAGCAACTTCGGAGCGAGCTTCTTCGATGCGACCGAACCTCGGGTATAGATGCATGCTCACCCGTTTCCGATAGTATGGCCGGGCATATGCAGGATTTCGAAGGGACACTCTACGAAGAGGTGGAGAAGGTTCTGTCGACCGGGACGAGAGTCGATCAGCCTACGATGGACAGACTTTTCCGAACGATCATGAGCCGCCTAGAGAGTTGTTGGTCGAAGTCCATCGAAGCGCAGCGAGCGTGCATTCCGCTGCTGACGCGCCTCCGGGCCTTTGACACTCAGCACTTTGATGAAAAGATGGTGGAATGGGTTAGCAGTGTGAAAACAGCTGTTGGCCGGCCGCCTCTAGCGGAAACATTGCCCCTTCTTATCGGCCAGGGATCTCTCCAACTCGCTACTGTTCTTAAAGCTTACTTACCAAAGGGGCAAAGCAGCGCGGCTGCAAGCCACTCTGGCGCCGTGTCTATCCACGGGCCATATTTACAGGAGACATTACAACTAGCGTGCATGCACCTACCTCGATCGACTCTCCTGACACCCGAGGAATGCTGCCGGTTTCATATTCAACAGAAGACCTTGCTTTCCCGACATTCGGATGACCTTCGGCGGCTTCTTCACCATGCTCTCGCCGAGTATTGCAACTTAGGTGGGCAGGTCGGCGCGACAGACCTTCCTTTGGATCGCCTAGGATGCTGGCCTGCTGTGCTCGATTTATTTAAGAGTCTTATACTCATGAACCCTTATGGGCTAGTTCGCGACTTTACTTCGACAACGGTCACGACGTCTCCACGCCTACGTCAATTAGCCGATACACTTGCTACCCAGGCGTTGGGTTTGTGCGATGCGCCCGAATCGAAAATATCCTTCGATCGTATTCTGGATATGGCGAATGAACTGAGCTTACCATTCTGCCAGGTAAAGCTGTCACTCAGTCTCAGTGACGACAGCGACGTGCTGTCGGAAAACCAGGCGGAATCGCACATATCGCTTTTCACAAAGGCAATGGAAAAGGCGATTGAAGCAAACAATGTCATGTGGACGAGCATTCTTCCCCATCTCAACGACACGATTGCGCAGCATATCCGAAATGAAGCTCGAGGCCGGTTCATCGATTTAATACCTTCTTTCAAAACCCAGCCACCCACTCATACGGGGGATGGAAGCTCTTTGAAAGCCGCAGAGAGTCTGATATCGGTGATGGAGTCGATCACTAGTGGCCACACCACAGCATCCAGAGCTACCCATCTCACCCCCTCCATCTCGGAAAGGGTGTCAGATTTGTGGGACGTTCTTGCCAGCAACGAAGACGAGAAGAAGCGACTCCATAACGTCGTCCTGACGGGATGGCTACCCTTGATGCTGAAGTTCCTAGCAATGCATGTCGGGCCAGCCGCCGAACCGGTGTCTGTGGCTACTCCAAGCGGCAATACCATTCGACCTCCACCGAATCCCGCACAGACTGAACTGAGGGCAAAGGTTCTGCTTTCACTTGCTGGTATCTTTCAAGAGCTAGATTCTCTAGAACCTGCCGAGGCTCAGGTTGCGCAGCAATCTGGACTGGCGGAGCAGGTCCTTGACGTTGCCTTACTAGTGGTTGACGGCCTACCGGATGAAGCACGCGCACATTGCTGTCGTCTCGTCCTCGTCTCGGACCCAATGAACATGCAGAACGTGAATGTCTCGACCGACTCCCACCTTCGCTATCTCCTCAGCTACACTCCTCCTTCTGCGGACAACTTCATGCTCTCTCCACGAAACCGAATGAATATGCAGGGTGGGTCTACTCGAACTGCAATGCTCGGAGCACCCGGGCAGGCCGAAAAGTTGATGCCGTTTTCGTATCGGCGGTGGGAAGTCCTGAACGAACCGACACCGAATGTTGGCGAGAACGATACTAGCCTGAGCCTCACCTTGTTTGAGTCCATCAAACTTCGTTAGATCCCCGAGATCACTGGACGGATATCCTTGTGTGACTCTTAGATGTTTCTTTTGTTACCAGTCTTCAGTCTCCTCAGTGAAGCCGGCATTCCTCTGGATCTATCACAATACCAAGCCTTGATCCGTGGGAATGACGAGCGCGAGGATATGACACGACAAACAAATTTATTTTAGAACGGACGGTTTGTCCGAGTGTACATGACGGGATGGGTCACTGGTGTCTTTATTTTTGGAGTTTTCATCACACACACACATTGGATTATCCCCCCTTTATGGATGAAATGGACGCAACATGTATTTACTCTGATTTATACACATAGCTTTTTGCGGCATTCTTATTGGGATATTGGGGCTAATGCGGTTGGAAAAGGATCTGCGGAACGAGAAGGATCATGGACCTTTCGCCTGCGACGAATGTTTTGCATCTGGAGTTTTTTCTTTTTTACCTTCTGCTGTTGAGAAGGACCTTACGGACATGGTCTTGTAAATACACCTTGTCGACTTCAGGGGCCAGACTTGGGAGGGGAGTTTTGGGGCATCGCATGTTTCTTCTTCCCCTTTTGTATTTCTTGTTCATTCCCTTGCCTCCCCAGTTTTCCTGTTTATAATACCCTTGGGGAGCGAGATGAAGAATGCAGAATGGTACGACATGCATGACGTGTAGTTAGAAGAGCATTTACGATCTCGTCCTTTTGTTTTTTCTCATAAGCTACAGCAAGTCTTGACTTCCTTCATGTTTTGGTCGGAGAGCAGAGAGTGTTTTAACTAGACTGCATTCCACTGGCACACACATGCCCATGCATACATACCTACAGGTCTCGATACTCGCTCAGCCCTTCTGCGGTCGTGCCCAGTCGGACCTTTTTGTTTCTTTCTTTTGTATTATTGGCCGGATTTGGCTGGTGTATTATATACATATACCCTGTTCATGCACTATCCCTGGCGTGTTGGGATGTCGGGAGACTCTCTGGGAGAAGGCGTCTACGGATTGATTCGAATCATGGAATATATCCTGATTTATTTACCTGTGAGCTAGAAGCTTCTAATGACTACCGATACCCATGTTATTTTCGGGGTTTTGGCGCGTGATACTCCATTGTCGAGCTATCTACGTAGTCGGTCAACGGTTCTTGACCAGACAAGTGGTCTGCATGGCCTACGGTATGGTAGAGTAGCCAGGGGTAACATGCTACTCTACGCTAGGCCCAGCTACGTCTCACTTTACCGGTCGGGGGCTTTGTAGGTATGTACGATTTCCCTGGTGGTTTCTCGTTGAAGTGAAGTCTCACACGTTCCCAAACCGCTAGGGGAGGTCGTGCCAGGCATGGTTGGGTGGAAGAGATTGTTGGTCTCCTTCGAAGGGCAGTCGAAATCCCAGGCTCGAATGACGCTTGCTCTACTGGTTATGATAGGGGTTGAAGTAGAGGTTAGGTTGGGCTTTTTTTTT